>JAGFMF010012007.1:812879-851720 GCA_019455555.1 Galemys pyrenaicus
CATCTGTTTTTGGGCATTTAGGTTGTTTCCAGGTCTTACCTATTGTAAAGAGTGCTGCTATAAACATAGGGGTGCAGGTATTCTTTTGAATCAGTGTAAAAAATTAAATTTTTTAAAAGAAAAATATATTTATGTATTGATATGTGTGTGCCAATTTAGTTATCAGACATACCTATAAACACTTACTTATTCATTAGTGTTTACTGAAAATTAAAGAAGAGTAATACAGTAAATGGAATCTACAAAGTAAAATGCTACTTTTGAGAATTTGGAATAGTATTTACTTTAAAATTGATTTCCAGTTCTTTTTTTTTTTTTTTTTTGGATCACTTCCAATTATTTAAAAAACAGAATTCTTAAAACAATGTTAACCTAAATTCAACAAATCTTAAAATTCACAATTATTCAGTATTGGCTAGAATTCAAGATAAAATGATATCCCAGGGAATCCCACTAACTAAAGTAATAGTATACTATTAAAAATGTAGAGTTATAATAATAAAAAAAAGGGGCCAAAGAGCTGACTATATATTCCCTCAAAGAAGACATGCAGATGGCTGATAGATAAAATAATGCTCATCATCACTTCACTGGAGAAAAGCAAATCAAAACCACAATGTGATACCATCTTACACATGTGAGAATAGCCCTATCAAAAATATCAGAATAAACAAATATTGGTGAGAATGTGGAGGAAAAAAGGAACCCTCTTATATTGTTGGGGAGCATGTAGATTGGTTCAGTGCAAAAACAGGATAGCAGTTTCTCAAAATATTAAAAATAGATCTGCCATATGATCAAGTAATTCCACTCTTAGGCATCTACCCGTAGAACGCAGAGAACACTGATTAGTAAATATACATTCACTTATATGTTCATTGCAGCACTATTTATAGTAGATAAGTTATGGAAACAACCTAAGTACCCAAGGGCAGATGAGTGGATTAGGATGATGTGGTATGTATGCACAATTAAACACTCAGGAAAAAAAAAAAAAGGATGCACTCTTGTCATTTGTGACAACATGGGTGTAACTGGAAGGGATAATGCTAAACAAAATAAGTCAGAAGATGAAAGACAAATAGCAGATGGTTTCACTTAAATGTAGAATATAGAGAAATAAAACAGAAGGTCAGAAAAAACCAAACCAGTAACAAACCCTAGAATCTGACCACAGAATTGAGACTATCAGAGGAGGAGAGGAAAGGTGGACAGCAGTGTATGGAGGGGGCCCACCGGACCGATGTGGAGCACTGACTATAAGTGCCTTGGTGGTGGGTGTGGTGTGGTAACACAGCTGAAGCGGTGTGATCCCATACCTCTGACCTTGACATATGTACAGAGTTATAAATCAATGTTACCTCAAGAAAAACAAAATGATCCACTAGGAAAATGAGTAATAAATGAGAGAAATTCACAAAAACTGCAAAAATAACCAAAATAAAAGGATAGATACATGTAGGATCTATCTGTAAAGTTATCACTTTAACAGAGCTGTAATTATAAAGTCAGTCCCTGCATTATTTGGTCCACAAATGATTGTTTTGAAGAAGAATATGTAAGAAAAAGACCAAGTCATTGGCCCTAGTCAGGAGGCAAAAGAAAAGTAATGGCACATAAAATTAAAAAAAAAAAACCTTTTGCATAGACAAGTAAAAAAGGGAATAAATTATATGGATTATAGACTTTTAATGTTAAAAGAAATCCTAGAAACAATTTTGTCCAAACCCCTCATTTTATATATGAGAAAGCTGAGTAACTGTGGCAAAGCACAGTAACCCACTTAGCAGTTTTACTACGCCTCAACATATAGTTATTAGAAGTGAATGAAGGCATCAAAATTAATATTTTCATTAAGTAATTACATGAATACAATATATGGTTTATATCTAAACTATTAATAGAAACTTTGATTACTCATCCACCTGTCAAATATTACTGAATAATTAATATGAATAATGAATAGTACTTAACTATTTTTTACAGATCCCAAATAATAGAGATACAAACTACCGGTTCTTTAAGATATAGTTCAGAATCATTATTTCTTCTCTTATTTTACTTTAGAAAATTTATTCTCTTCTTTGTCCACCTATCCAATTTCACTACCTGTTTATACAGTTAAGTTCAATTATGTAAAATATAAATCTTCTTAACAATTAGAGGAAGAATACACCAAAATTTGAAATGTTACAATACTTACATTTTCTGTAGTTCCAGTTATTACATGGAGGCCATCATATGTTGATTTAATATACATACCCTAAGAAAAAGATAGTATCAGAAAAAAAAGGTGAAACAATCAGAATAACTTCAAGTATATCATAAACTCATTACAAAAAGAATTTATGCTATTGAATTTAAATTTCCATATACAAATTAAAATTGATGACCCAGAATGAATCCATAATAAATAATGCTGTCTCTAAACTGATGAAAAAAAAATCCTACTTGAATGTTCAGGTTTCTAAAGTTTGCTTCAAGATGCCTGCACTCAACCAAACATGGTAGAGATGATGTGGAGAAAAAGTAACCCTTTTACACTGTTGATGGAAATGTAGAATAGTCCAGGTGTTATGGAAAATAGTAAGGAGATTTCTCAGTGTATTAAAAACAGATATAGAGTGGATCGGGAAGCTGTGGTACATATACACAGTGGAATACTACTCAGCAATCAAAAATGAAAAACTAGACGCATTCATAGGAACATGGATGGACCTGGAAGGGATGATGCTCAGCGAAGTAAATCAAAAGGCAAAAGAAAAATACCAGATGGTTCCTCCCTTAGGAGGAATATAAGGGAACCAAAGGAGGATCAAGGAAAGGAAAAAGAATAATAATAATACTAATAACAACAAGAAAGAAACAAAAACCAAAAATGTTAAGAGAAGGACAAACTGGGGACACTTGGTGGGGAGGGAAGAGGGAAAGGGTGGAGGGCAGACGGGAGCACGGGGAACTGAGGTGATGGTGCACTGGTGTTAAGGTGATGGGGAATACATGGGGATTACAAGTGATGTCAAATATATGTAAATTTAAAAAAAGGGGAAAAAAAAACCAGATATAGCATATGATCTGGCAATCCCACTCCTAGGTATATGTCCCAAGCATGCAAAAACACTGCATACACAGGGTGTATGCACCCCTATGTTTATTGCAGCGCTATTACAATAGCCAAGTTTTGGGAACAACCTCGGTGTCCAAAGACGGAAGAATGGGTTAAGATGAAGTGGTGTGTATATATATATATAAAATTCACATATATATGTATATATATATATTAGAATACTACTCAGAATAAAAAAGATAAACTCTTGCCATTTGGGAAATATGGACAAAATTGGAAGGGCTTATGATAAGCAAGTTAAGTCCGGAGAAAGAAAAATACCAGATGGTATCATTTGTATGTGAAATATAGAGAAACAAAACAAAGGATCAGATAAAACCAAACCAATAAACTGTAGAAAGGTGACTGTAGAATTGAGGCTCCCAAAGGTGGACAGGGAGGAGGAAGAGTAAAGTGAAGAAGGGGCTCAATGGACTGGTGGAGGATGATAGGTCCTTGGAAGTGTGTGATCCTATACCTCTAAGTCATATACAGTGTTGTAAGCAAATGTTATCTCAATTAAAAAAAAGAAAGAAAAGTGAATTGAATATCTGATAAATGGACTATCTATGAAATGTATATAATACAGGAAAATAATTCAATACTCTAAATAAAGACCATACCTCGTTTCTACCTAAAATCTTTAACTGTATGTTCTATGGCAAACTAAAAGTTACAATGGAAAATTTAAATATCTATATGCTATTAGCCTATTACACTTGATAGCCATTAAATAAGAATTGGTTCATGCAAAGCTCCTTTGCCTACAACTCAATGGAGACAGAAGAGTGATATCATTTGTATAAACTTTTTCTTCCTGTTCTTTGTGGTAGCTTGTATTTTCTGCTTTTATTTCTTATTGATGAAGTTTTAATAATTATATCCAATTATCTCTAGATCAATAATTAATAAGTAATGTGTGGCAACCCTTCCTCCCAATAAAGGAGGTGAGATTTCATTTTCCATTTAAACAAAGCCATCTTAGTAAAGGCTTTATTACTGTTTAAGGATTATCCAGAAATTCTGAAATTGTGCAAACTTTAAAAAACAAATAAAAATTTTAAATTATGAATAGTGGCAGGAGTTTAAAGAAAAACATCACAAAAAAGTATTCATAATTTTAAACGTTCACATATTTTCATTTAAGGAAGTTGGAAAGAAAAATCATTAGTGAATGGCATTTTTTTCTTCTTTAAAGAAGAGTCTTACTTTAAATTCTCTTTGGGGAAATATTACCTGAACTTTACCTACAGCATTGCTCTGCATTTCAAAATATTTATTTAAAGAATAAAATAGTAATTTTAATGAACTGGACGCATGAAATACAAGAGACTTAACTACAATATCATTGCAGAAAAAACAAGTTGTAAGTACTATGTAAAGCAAACCAATACTGCAATGCTAATTTCCTGTACCTTTGTGATAGATACCTCAATGCACATGTGTTTTCAGTGAAAGTAAGAGATTAAAAAAAATAAGAAGTAGTAGCTCATGGTATGGAACTATTAAATCACTGGGTAGGTTTTAATTCTTAAGCCTTTTCAGTAATGTCATATATCTAAAATTTTGGTATCGGTTCCAAAAATAGTTGAGTTTGGGTCTCTAATGTGAAACAAAATGCACACAATTTACAGACAATCTACTTGTAAAATCTAGTTTCTGAAATGAAAATTCATTACTTTATGTAAATACCCTCAATAGAATCATAAATAAAAATTAATTGGCTAATAGTTCTTGGCTATGACTACATGGCAAGTAATTAATTTTTATTTGTTCCATACAGCAAAATATTTTACCTTACACTGGTGAGACGTGTATAAGATAATTACCTTTGAAGTTAATATTTATGCCATTATTTATTAGAAGTAAATAGAGGGTGGGATCAAACTGGAGATGGGGCCCAATGGCATAAGATAAAGGGATATGGGTGCTCTGGGTGTGCTGTGTTGAGGGACATGTGAAGAGGTGTGAACTGTGAACCTGTTCATCTGCAGACAGTGCTGTAAACCAATGCTACTGCCCAAATAAATAAAAAGAAGGTAAATATAATGATGTCATTATAGACTGTAGAACAGGATATGATTTTTTGCTATCAATGCCCCTGCCCAACGCCTCCGCTCCACTAGCATCTACTTGTTACAATATGCCACTGTTTTTAAGTGTTTTAGATCTATTTCATAAGAGCCTACGTGGTAGAATTACCACTACCTGTTTCTGAGATAAAGAAACTGACGCACAGAGATGCTTGGGAGTTGGCCAAGGTGAAGCCATGTTTGAAGCCCAGACGGTCTGACTCCAGTAACCATACTCTCAACCACTAGGTTTCTGATTTAATGATTTATAACAGTTAGGAGAGTCATGCATCTTTCTTTTCTTATTAGATCACAATATTTGGGAAATGAGGCTATTAAAGTCATTCCCGAACTAATCTTTATATTAAAAGACTATCTTTATATTAAAAGACTAAGACCTCTGAACATTTACTATATACCATGTGGTTATAAAGGGCAATTGGGTTTGATATTTATAAATATACTTTAGTTACCCATGTCTTGTCTGAAAACGATAAGCAGAATTCGCTTATATTTTTCCACAATCCTTTAACACTGTGTATTACTAATTATGAATTAAGGTGATTGACAAGAGCTCTAAATAATTTCATAAGTAATTAGGTCATAGAGAAAATCTAGTATCCTAAGATGAATGTTCAGAAAGACATTATAATTGGATAATAAAAGATCATAAAAATAATCTAGGTATGTCCTAGAAAATAAAATAAAATATCTATGTAATTATTTCACATACCAGGAACTTCAAGTTAAAACAAGTAACTATTAGTTATAGGAAGGATTTCATGATAACAGTATAAATTATATTCAAGCTCAGTTTTGCAGATGGACACAAATATTTTTAAATACTTAAGGAAGGATCTAGCTGTGTACATGGAGTTCAATTCTAATGACTTCCTGGTTATGAGCAATAGGATAAAAATAAAGCACAATTTCTTCACGAAGAATGAAGATACTTTGTGGTATGCATTATTTCCTTTCCTAACCTCAATAAAACATTTGTTGTTTAGTAATCAAAACTGACTTCTTCATTCTTTTTATCTCCTTTTGGCATTACTAATGAGAAAAATGGTCAAAAGTCAGGTACCACAAGAAAGTAAGAGAAGTTGCTTGGATGAGTTTCAAACTAATCATCTTCTGAATAATGAAGAGTCCACAGAAATACATCTGATCGCTTGTTCACCTCTGAGAAAGTCAAACAGTTGGAGGATATGTAATTCAAATGGCTCTTTTTCTGGAACTGAGACAAATCTGGTTTTCCAATTTCATCAAAACCTTCATTCTTTTTTACAAAAAAAAAAAAAAAACACAAACAAAACAAAACAAAACAAAAAAAACAATTAATTCTGGAGCTGACTCGAACAGCTCCCTCTCTACTGTTTGGCTTGCCAAAATGACATTTGCTTCACTCTGTGTCCAAATGTTGGTTAACCAACAGGAGCCAAAGTAATCTCACAGTGAAGTCAATGGAATAAGCCACATTTGGAGATAGTTCAAGTGCCTAAATGGAAAAAGAGGTTTCCCCAAGCTTGCCCCCTCAAGCCCCTTCTCCCCGTCTTCTCTATCCAAGTCATCTTTTATCTGATCTAGTTTTGTTATTTCCCAGTAGCTCTCATTTTCCTTCCTTCGATTCTCTGCTAATTATTACTGTTTCAAGCATTTCAGAAGCTAGTTTTATATATTTTAATCCTAACTAAGCACATTCTCCCCCATACTTTATGATGCTCAATAATCTTAAATCTAAGAAATCCTAGGAGAATTTGCTAATTAGGTAGAAAGCTGAACAATCTATCCATTCTATCAGTAGAACAAAGCTGTTACCTTTTACCAGTGAGAGATGTTCTCACTGGCAGAAGTGAAAGTGGCAGAAGATTTTCTGCAGATGTCTCTAAACTAATTAAGCTTTATTGAAGCTTGTTATTCTCCCACCTCTTTCTTTTTCTCTTCTACATTTACCATTTAGACATTTCCTATAGCTAAGTACATGCTAAATATTATCCAAATTTATTATGTGACTGACTAAACTTACTTAAAGGTGGCTGATTTTTAAAATACTTTAAATAAGTCATGGAAAATTTCTATTTAGTCATCCCTGTTTCACATTAATCACCAAAAATGATTTTATATTTAACTCTTTAATATTCAACATTTTAGGTTTTTCTTTTTCTTCTTTTGAAATATTTTGCCAATGAATTGCTACTCATGGGCCTCTAAAAATGAATTTCTCAAGACAGTTACAGTTTTGATGTCGCCCTCTAAAACTTTTCATCCCTTCTCTTTCAGTGATTCTAAATTTAAATGTGGGATAACTGACTGAGGTTTGTCCAGATTACTTGTACTCAACCTTGCTTCTATTGCTTATTACCTACATGTAATACAGGAAAAACTGATGAAGATCTGTGGTTCCATTTTTAGTTATGGGAAGGACCTCAATATCTAGTCCACAGAGTTGTGAAGAAAATACCCAGCAATGGTAGTTACTGCTTTAATTTTCTCTTTCATCTGTTTCCCATACTTTTTTTTTTAACCAAATCTAGTTCTTAGCATTTTAAGTTCATGACTATTTCAAAAAGCGGATCTACTGCTTTCAAATTTAAAACATAAAAAAATCTGGCCAGGGCTATACTTTCATTTAAAAATATCAAGATTTCATACAACGCAATAATTTGTATTGTGTTGACTCACTTCACATGGTTATTTTACTCAGTGACTTCAGTGGAAATTAGAGGTTAAAAAAAAAATCAGGTTCTTGTAACAATGTCATCTTTATTTTTTACAATTTTTTATAATTTTATTTTCATGATAACAATGCCATCTTTAGAACCAAAGACTCACAGAATTAGAGGGAGCTTTAAAGGTGATATGATCTACCCTTTTCTGCCTCCAACATTCTACAGATGAAAAGATCAAAGCCAAGAAGGTTAAATCTACTCCCCACCTCCCCACGGTAAGACTCACAGCTATACTTTATGTGTTTTGTAACCAGGTCCTTGACACCCAGTCTCACATGATACAGTATTAGTTTACAATTTCCCACTCTACAAATCATGCTTACAGAGATTCCTTTCCTTCAAACCTACTGAAGAGGGAGATGCAGAAAGGAAAATCTTTACTGTATGTTGAAAAACGCTTTAAATAACATGGGACTTTGTAAAGGTAACAAAAGGGACAGCAAGAATTTAAAATCATGAATATTACCTCAAATAAATTTACAAATGTTAGAAATAAGCACTTAAGACCACTAGAGTTAAATAAAACACTTGAAAGTTACAATGCAGACTTTTTTTTTGGCTACTTATGATATGCTGATTTCTATCATCCTAGGAAAATACTGATAAAACTCACAAAAGCATGAGGAACTATGGTTATTTGCCACACATCACAGGAAAAGTCATTAATTGATATGTGCGTCTATGCAGATACTCATATATATGAATGTTTATATATATATAAATTGAAAAAATCCACTTAAATGTTACAACAGATTAGAGATAAAATTTAAGAATACATTTTATGATATTAATGTTCCTTTAGAAAGATACCTATTTTCTAAAATATGACAAAGGATATCCTCGGAAAATTCATCTACAGGGAGAAAGAAGAAACACTTTAGCACCAGGGTAACATGTAATAGTTGTGCAGTAGGTAATATGTTCTCTAGCCTGTTTCCTATTTTGTTTTCTCTCATTAATATTAATTTTATTTGCTTTCTTTCTAGAGGTTTATTAAAGAAGAAGTTTTCCTTTGGGTTAAATTTAGAACCAACACAATTAGGTGAACAAAATATAAAAGATGATCATCTTTATTACTTATATAATAAAAAAAAATTTCACAGATGTTAGCCTAGTTTTGGCAATATCCACCTGCTTACTCATCCTTTTAAGAAAGAACGGATGTGAGTTATGAAGAATGTCAGGTTTGTTTAGTTTATCCACCCTCAGGGAAGGGAGACTTATTAAAACCAGAACAAACCAAAGCAAAACAAACAAAACACCCACTTGCATAGACAGGTAACACTGTGGTTATTTTAATGTGAACACTTCTAAACTTCTGTAAGCTAAGGAACTTTGATAGGGGCTGATAGTTGCAATAAAAGCTATTTTTACTACCAAGGTAAGTAGGATAATTCAGAAATCACCACCTGAAATTCTCTTTTTCATTTACCTTCATAAAACCTTATCATATGTTCCCAACAACCTCCTCTAAAAAACAAAAACAAAACAAAATGTTCCATATTTGTTAAGATTCATGGATTCCCATATTCAGAGGTTATTTTGCCCACATATTTAGCTGCCTGCTGACGGATAGTAGCTGTGCTAAACACAGGCTCTCTTACCAGCCCTTCACTTGGTTTGATGTTTGCCAGCTGAATCACTTCCAGGTGGGCAGACTGTGAAACCAGAGGATCTGATGACAGGGATATGATGTGGTCACAGACTCCAGAAAGAGTTTTACACTAAAAGTGAAAAAAGAAAAAAATCATTATGATATACATGTAAGTAATATATAAATCACTTGTGGTTATAGCTTTTTCTTGAAACAAACAAAAAAAATACAAGAAACAATAAAAGAAAGTAATTGGCATTTTATTCTGTAAAATCTGTGTAAAAGATATTCAAGTGAAAATATACATCTATATTCTAAAGTATGGCTATCAATGGTATATATCAAAATATACAAGAAAGTCATGGTTATATTTTCTTTCTTTTATTCTATTCATCAGACCAAAAATGATTGTAAACAATCAATATTGTAATCTGAGAAGTTCTTGATAATAACCATCATATTGAATTGAACTCAGTAATTTAAAACCCCCTGATGTCTTTTAATTCATGATCAGAAAGATTTTAAAGATGGGGATGATGTGGTAATAACACTTCAAGGGACAGATCTTATATCTCTAAATCACACAACACAACGTTGTAAGTAAACCAGTGTTACCTCAATTAAAAAAAACAAACAAACCAAGAACAAGAAACAATAGCTATGGTCCAGGACAGACAATTTCCCAAATCTGTTTGAACTTTCCCTACTTGTTCATCTAGACTTTCCTGCTTGAAGTAACCTCTATCTAAACACTCTAAAACTGCATGCTAACTACCTCATTCTGGAGCCCTGAGGCAGGAACCATGTCCTAGTCAACTGTAACTTCTGTCTCTCTCACGCCTACCAAACACCCACATCAGGAAGACAGGTCCTCGTGTGTATAAGACACTCAACAAACATTAGCTGAATAAACTGATAAGCAAATGAACTTTAACAAAGAGTACAGTGGCTTGACTGCCAACAGAAAGGTAGTGGTTTAGTTAGGATAAATCCATTCGTGCTGAGAGAGAATAATACACTTAAAACATGTTAGATCCATAATGGTGTGGTTAAGATTTAAGCATGGAAAAATCATGAATAAAGTAGAACATAGGTGAATGAAACTGGGATATACTGCCCTAAAATACACTGGCCCTTGGATATTTTAGACTCTCGCTTGTACTTAATGAAGACTTTTGTCTATCATTTGAGATATATTTTTTTTCCTCTTTGCGGTAAAAGGAACTATTATGTTACTGCAATCAGTGTTATCTTCTATCCATCCCCCAACATGTCACATTTGTTCTGTGACCACTCTTTTACTTGGTGGGGGGTGCAAGGGAGAGCTCTGTGCCTGGTCAGGATAATAAAGACTCTCTTTTCATTGACTGCATTCTATACTTGGACCATGGCCTCAGTCTGTGCTGGGCTCAGCTTCCTCACATGACAGAAACTGCCAGGCTAAATTTCCCTCTGTAATTACTCTTCTGCTTTTTGCATCTGCTTCTTGAGGCTGCACATATATTGTGGCCTCAGCCCCTGAAGACAGATATTTCACTGATACCCATAGAAAGGACATGAACTTAGTATAAGAACAGATGAGGGCAACCATCATATTGTCATTTACCTGCTATGAGATGCAATCAAATGAATTTATATATTTGAGGTTCGGTCTCTCCAGGTAGAAAAATCGGATAACAAAAATGACTTTTCATTTTTGAACTTTCATTTTGTCCTGATAAGTCAGGACAATGTGTAAAACTAGAGCCTAATGCAGACCCTATTCAAAGAAGATTTTAAGTGCTTATTCTCTCTCTATTGGTTTCTTTACACAAAACAGGTTTAATCCTTACTCATAAGATGAACTATCTCATTGTTCTTAATTTTATAGCCTTCCTGACCATCTTTCAAAGATCACATCTGCAAGGTGATGAGGGAATCCACATCTCTAGGCTCTCTCTGTTTTCATGCTGAATGCTCTCAGACACAATGAAGGTATTTACCCTGAAGAGCTTCTAGACAAAGTGCCAATAGGAAGACCATCCCTTAGAAATAGGCACCCCCCTTCCCATCCAATGAGTCAGCCTATACTTAGTGTTAGGCTCTTCTGTTGCTTTGTTGAAATTCTTAATTGTTTTTGAATAGAGGGCTTGGCGTTTCATTTTGCACTGGGTCTCACATATTATGTGGTCTGTCTTGGGATCCGTGTGTGTGTGCGCGCGTGCGCTATTTCTTCCTGAAAAAAAAATGCATCAGGAACCATGGAGAAAAGAATAGAATGGCAGCAATTAACATACAAAATCTGGCTGCAGTTCAAAATTGCTCCTGTTTGACAGGAAGAAAAAACACATTGGGGCAGATTTAAATCTTTTAACTATTCCTTTCCTCCCACATGTAGGTTACATTTTAATTTTTATGCTTTCTTTATCTTAAGGGTAGGGGAAGATAACATTGATAATTCTAAATGGTTGGTGTACAGGATACTTGGATTGCATGATAATCTGAAGGCTAATAAATCAGTCTCTAAGCAAAAAAGAAAAACTTTCGTGGTTTCTACCCATTGAAACTTATTTCAAAGGAGTTCAATGCATAAATAAATTGGAAGGTAACAGATGTGTACATGTACTTCAACATTCAGAGTCTCATGTGACATGCTGGCAATGAGCAATAGTAGCTCTCCTATTCATACACTGGAAGTACTTCAGAGTAGGGTAGAGGGAGAAAAGGCAGAAATACTACTAGACTACTGGCATTTTTACAAAAGAAAAGAAAGAAAATACCAATTAAATCCAACGTATTAAAGTTGCAAATCATTTGTTCAGTTTCGTCTTCTTAATTTTGTTTGCCAAATGCCTGCTATGTGTTAGGTCTGCTGGGAATATAAAATGTGAGTAAAACATTGACTTTACCAAGTAAAGCTTTCAGAAGTGAACATATTAAAGACCTTGAAAAAATAATTGAAAGATTTAGAAATGAAATTCCACTAGAACCTTGCTGCCTGTTTTAGAGATAATGTACTAGAACCTTTATATAGTAGCATCTGGCACTTGACTAAATAAGCCAATTAGAAGGGGTATAAAATAGCCTCACTTTATATGCTAATCCTATAGTCATTACTGAATCATACATCAAGCTATTGCAGGAAACCACATTAAGAGTACTATGGCAAAATTCCAGGGAAGTTATTTAACACATTGTTATAAAAAGTCAATTTGTTCATTCAGTGAAATTGTGATATTATGTTATCATTTAAAAACTACCTAATTAGGCGCAGTGGGTTAAGCAACGCACTATGAAACAAACCGCAGTCACTGCAGCATGAGTTCGATCCCTGCTGCCAGCCAGGGCTGGGACCCACATGGTGCAGCAGACCTCTCCTGCTGTGCCCGCTGCTCCCCTCAGCAGTGTACTTTGTTGATCTGCCTGTTCTGCTCCCTGCTCTCTGTGGTGAATCCTCTCACCCCCCCACACCTCTGGTCTGTACCCCAGTGCTTGTATGCATAAATAAATCTTTAAAAAAATAAAATAAAATAAAAACTACCTAATTACTACCTAATAGTATATTCTAGAAAAAGAAAATTAACTATTATATACCAAGGGAAATGCATTCTTCATTATTATAGGTTAAAATAATATTATAGAGTACCTACCATGTGTCTGGGACAATGCTAAATACTTCATATTCATTTTCTTATTTATCCTCGTAACAATTTCCCGATGTTGGTATTATCATAGTCTGTTTAGCAATTGAGAAAGCCAGGCTAAATAGATAGATCAAGGTTGTTGTCTTGGCAGAAGAACTTGAATTCTTAATCTTTATGCTTACCATCTCATTGATCCTTAATCTTGATTTTTTTTGATCAATTTCATTTTGTACTGTGTAAAATCTATGTCTGCAATGGATGATGTTACATGATTAAGTTGATATGACATAGTGTAATGAAACATAAGGGCCAAACCTACAAGTGTTCTTGCAATTTAGAATGCAGTTTAGGTAAGGAGTTTTGATAAGGACGTGGAAAAATGCTCTTGAGGAAAACTCAGAGACTTTAGCATCCAAAAGAACTCCATTCTAACAAGATTACTGGTAACCACTTATTTAAAGGGGATTTTGTTACTATTTTTTCAATCTTTATGCCAAAGAATTTTCACTTCTATTTATCTTTAGTTCTATTTAAAAACAAGGCAAAATCTGAAGCCAACATTAAAGTCTACTAAATAATATGCCTTTACTAAAGCAAAAGGGAAGACAAAATTGTAATATTATGTGTGACTCTCTGAACTCAGTTATTTAACTACCCAAGGCAACAAAGGATTAGTGATAAGACAGGATAGCTATGTCTTAAATTTTTAAAACAGACTGTCATGAGCTAGATTTAACTATATTGTGTGATTTTTTTCTTTTAGGTTCTTTATATTAACTTCATATTTAAAGAGAATCTTAATATGAATATAATTAAATAGAACATATTCTCGGGATGAAACAGTTTTCCTATTCTGCCGTATACACACTATTTAATAAATATTTTTTTGCTGTAGATTTTATTTATTTTTTCATTGTGGTAACATTGGCTTCCAACACTGTATATGGTCCAGAAGTATGGAATTACACACTTCAAAGATGTATGTTACTAACACACACACACACACACACACACACACACACACAGTAGACTGACCCAAATCTAACAGTTCTAAAAAGGAAAAAATCTGCACACAGCATGTTTAGTATAAATAGTTGTTTTAAAACAGGTATAAAAGCAACACTTTAGTCACTGCAAAAGTTAAAAAAAATGGCAACCCTACATTAATGCATTTACCAGTAGTAACAGGTAGCATTTTTTTTCTTATCATTGAATTTATCATATACTTTGTAGATTAATGTGAAGTTTTAGTTATTGTACTTTAAAAAGGTTCTAAGTACAAATATTAGTGAAAAGGTAAAGGACAGGAAAACAAGTTTTATGCTAACCTCACCATACACTAGTGGGTGACTGAGCTCCTTACTTTTAGTTAATGTTTTCCAAGTAAGTGGAGGATTGGTCAGTTATTCCTCCAAGTGTATTGAGGCAAATCAATGGAAATATCATTAGATTAAAAAATGAGAAATTTATTTGACACAGAAAAGAACCTCAGATTCATAAGGTTAAATAAAACAAGGCTCTACAAAAGGACATTTCTATTTTGGGGCATGTACATATATACAAGAGACATGAATGTAAAACCAAGATACACTAAGGAAACAACAAACAAATGGATACACATTTTAAATGTAATTCAATTGAGCATAGCTGAAATGATTCAGGTTTATTATCAATAACATGGAAAATAGTAACAAGTTTTATTTTGATAGTGCATACATGTTAAAGTAGTTACTGATATACAATATTTCAATTAAAATAGTCAAGGACAGAGCATATTTTTGTTATTGTTTGGTCTGCTATTAATATAATTCATTATTATAAATCATGCACTTCTGTGTCAATTTAGGATGACTGTTGCATTGTATTTGGTGAACGAGAAGCTTTACAAAATATTGAACATTTATTGTAATATTAAATAATGAGAACTCTAAATGATGACTCATTCAAAAGTGTAGCATTCTTAGTACCTTAGTATCTGTCACATCTCTGTTGAGCTAACACTTTTGTACTTTGAATTATGATGGTTCCCTAACAATTTCTTGTTAGGGAAGTTAGCTAGGCTTGTAGCTAACTTTGAAAGTAAACAACTAATTTGTTTACTTTCAAATGGAAAAAGGGTTGCATTCTATTTCACCTGCTTTTCCCTGGGTAAGAAAAAGTGCTAGGCAGGTTTACAGTGTTCCCAGATGAGAGTGCTTCTTTGGGAGTGCCCCTCTCCAAGTTCAAGAGTAACAAGGATTTGGACACATCAGCGTCTCAACTAAGTTGTAGGATATTAAGAAGATGATTTAATTTTACTTTAGATTTAAATATCAACAGTGAAGCAGTTTCATTATAACTGGATAAGCTTCTCTAAAATCCACATACTACCTATATACAGCTTATGCGCAAATGGGGAACAAACAGCAGAGACCTGGGAGTAATGCCTTCACTTGTTGAGAAACTCAAAGTTGTGATACGTGGTTTTAAGGAGAACATTACTGTGCCAGTTATGTACTGGCTTTCAGTTCCAAATTCACCCTTCAGTGCTTGCTCTATGATAATGGGACAATTACAGTGAGCACAAGGTCAAGTTTTTGTCAGTAGAGGGCACTGAAGGGACACTGCAGGGGGATGGAGGATTTCCTTGCAGGTTCCCTTGTGCTGTTTCGGTTTTTCTTGCTCCTGCTCCAAGTATCATCAGTGATGCTTGTGTGTGGGGACGCCCAGTTCTGCACAGGCAGTCCCTCAGTAATGTCACAGCCTCTCCTTCCTAGGACACTCTCCCCTGGTCCTAGGGAAGGTATCTAGCTATACTTTTATCACAGTTCAATAATTTATTTAGATTCAACTTCCCTTGTTCAAGTTAATATGTGATTTCTGGCTCCAGTCTGATTCAATTAACTTGTTGAGAAATCATTACATTTGCAGTGTCTATAACTATAGTTTTAAGATCCTATGTTGTTTTTGACTGTATAAAGAATGGTCTCATACGAAGACAGTCCATCAACTTATCACTTTATTTGGCCATATTATTTTCTATTGATTTTGTCAGCTATTTTCTAAAGAATTATGACATTTAGGTCTTAGAAATCACAGACACTTCAATTCCCCAACTTAAATCAGAGAGGTTCATTTTAGCCTGTTCATAACTAGTAAGTGCCAGAATGGGGTTGGGATGCCAAATCTTTTTAATTCTCAAATTAGTGTTTATTCTATTACATTATCCTGTCTCACTTGACTTTCCAACAAAAAGGAAATGCCCTGAATCCAACGATTATATGTTCAGAGTCAGTCTGAATAGGAAAACGTTTTATTAGAATGTATGATGCATTCAGCAAATGTAATGTTTGCATGTATACTGACTTACATAGTGTCTATCCAAATCATAACACATGCTGAAACAAACTATTTTAATTCTTCATGCATTGCTACATTCCATTTAGTGGATACATGCTTTCTTTTTGTCCCAGGAAAGACATTTCCCATCTCCATCATATCTCTAGATTTCTTCTTTCCTGTACTGCTCATCAGTTGTGAAGAACTAAAATATTTTATAAGGCAATTATCCACCAGAGTATCAAAACTTCACGGAAATCTAATACAACATTCAAAAAATCAAATACTGGCCAAATACTGGCAACAGTATTAGCATGCTTCTTTGGGGTGACCACATAGATAGTTCAAAGAGGGCCAAGATAGAAGGGTCAAATCAGCTATGAATATAATGAATCACCTTAACACTTTCCATCTACAAATCAGTATAAGAGTTCATATTTTAACAAGACTGGCCATAATTTTATGTTCAAATGCTACAGTTATAACCAGAATGTCCACCCCACACACAAAAATTCAGTTTGCAATAGTCTTAGACCACAGTTTTAAAAAGAAGTGTCTAATTGGTAAAGTTGGCTTTTTAGACAAAATAATCCTACTGATATAAAATTATTGTTATGAAGTCATTGGAGTGCCACTCTTTCTAAGAAATTTCAAAAGATAAAATACTAATATAGGAATTTTAATTTTATTATGGGACTTGCTGCTACCCTGATATTTACTTCAAGGTTTGAGACAATTAGGAAAAGAAAAGTATTCTTATACAAATGGTGTGGTTTAGATGTTGGGCAGTCTAAAGTGAGCTCTTTTATTTACTTCTCTAGGATCTACCTCTAGACCTAACTATTGGTTCTGTCTAGTTTCTGCCATTTCTAGTGTAGATGCCAGAAACGCCATTAATAGTCTCAGCTTGGGGTTTAGGAGTATAGAACTCAAATTTAAAGTAAAAAAAAAATTAGTAAGACTGCATATTAAATAAAAAAAATACTTAACAAGGCACAAAAAAAGGTCTAAAAAGGTGAGAGAGGCGGGGGATGATGAATGAGAACAAGAATATTCAAGAGAATGACCTGCAAATTGTAAAGTACTGTACAACTAAAAAATAACCTTAGCACCAAAATAATAAAATAAGATGGTTTTCCTTCATCCTGTTATCTGTATTAAAAAATAGGGTTTTAAAAAAAATAGGGTTTTATGAAATGCCCATTCAAAGTAAAAGTCCAAATACAAAAACCATACTTGATTAATGCAGAAGGTATATTTGAGCTCAGAATGACACTGTGACTTCAATGATTATGTCTAGGCTGGGATTTCCATGAATTTATCAAAGCTGACAAGTGTTTCACACTCACCAATAAGAATAGCAGGGCTGTGACAAGCAGAGTAAATCAGCTAAAGAATAAAAGTCTGAAATGGCTTTTGGGGAGTGGTCTCTCCAAATTCAAAGGCTATAGTGAAAGTCAGTGGTGAGGAGAAAGTAAGGTACAGAACTGAAAAAAAAAAAAAAAAAACAAAAAAAAACACCAGTTTCCCTGGAACTGATTAATTGCTATAACAAGAATCTGTACAGAACAGGCCTCCCTGGTGGCGCAGTGGGTTAAGCAACGCACTATGAAGCAAACCATTTCCACTGCAGCACGAGTTTGATCCCTGCCTCTGGCCAGGGAGGGGACCCCACATGGCACAGCAGACCTCTCCTGCCTCACCCACTGCTGCCCTCAGCAGTGTGTTTCAATCTGCCTGTTCTGTTCCCAGCTCTGTCTCTGGTGAATCCTCTCATCTCCCTTGACTCTGGCCTGTACCCCAGCTTTTATACGCATAAATAAATAAAATCTTTAAAAAAAAAAGAATTTGTACAGAACAAAACCCAGATGGGTTCTAACTTGCCATGGGATGTGTAATGTGGGACAAAGCCTGAGAGGGAAATATCAGATCCATAGAGGTGAAATATAATACTAATCATTCTTAATCAATGATCATTCAGATATATATTACACTGATTATCGGTATTTTCTTTTGTCCTTGATGGCTGCATTCCGCCATCTGTTTCATTATATTTAATGGCGAATTCCCCAAACTCAGCCTGTCCGGTGTCCTTTCATTCATTCCTGTATTTCATATTAACAGATAGCTCCATCCACCACTGCAATCAAACCACCACGCCTACCTGGCTTTTCAGCCTTCAGAGTCTGCTACTTCTTAAGTTAAACAACTCTCTCCAAGTTTAAGATGAGAAAAGGGAATATGAAATCTAGCCTAAAGACTATCCAAATCATTTTTGCTATAGAAATAACAAAATATTACCAGAAAATATTTTCAAATTGTTGTCTTTCCATTTTTTCATTTTGATGAATCCAAATTTCTCAATTTCTATTCCCAAATTTTCTACTGTTTCCTATTGATTTATTCCTCAGAAACTAATAATTAGTTGAAAGTAGGTTAACCATAATTTATCCTCAACAGCCATTATCTTCTCATTTTTTAATTAATTGAAAATCTGAGTCATTAAAGTTTATCTCATTTCAATTTTCTGCAATATTCTGTCTGCTTTTTAATGCTTTCAGCCTACTTTAATTTCAATTTCCATGTTGCATATAAGAAAGAAAAAGAGGAATTAAAAAAATATTCAAGTACTGGAAAGACGATCTTCAGATTAGAAACAATCATACTTGGAAGATATTAGTTAATTCACATAATATTTTGCATATTATAAACAAAACCTCAAAAGTTAAATCACTGCATATAGAAAATCGTAGTACTAGGATTCAAAAACACTTCTTTAGACTCAAAGTGATCTCTCTAACATTACAGGAAATCTGCAAAGATATTTTCTCTAAAGTTTCATTTTACATAAACTATGTCAGCATCATATACCAAGTGGTACAGTATATTATTTTTTAAATTTCCTATTGTGAGGTAAAGTAAGACACAAGTATGAAGTCTTTGATGAAGGTTGAATAACATGAAAATGCAAGTGTTTACTGAGCTGAATTAATTGGTTCATGCCAATCAAAACAAAACAGTACAAGCTGCAGCCATCCACTTTCTCAATCATCATTAAACAGAATCTTTAACGTATCACTAGCTAAAATAAAACCACCAAAGCAAATTACTGCATTCATTCCTAAACTTTCTCAATGTTATTTATGCTGTTACTCATTTCTAATAGCAAGTACCTCAGAATCTGGCTTTTGAAAAAGATAAATGAAACGGCAATATATTAATAATGAATCAATTATTAAGAATTTAATTTCAATTAAGATATTAATTTAAAATCTGGTTATTTTTACTAAATTTCAAATCATTTTATAATCAAAAGAGCTTATTTCCTAGGCCTCATATTTAACTATTTTGTATTTAATTAAAATTACACTTAAAATCTTTTGTACAAAAGAAATCCCACAGGGCCTCCCTTGTGGCGCAGTGGGTTAAGCAATGCACTATGAAGCAAACGGCAGCCACTGTAGCAAGAGTTCGATCCCTGCCGCCGGCCAGGGAGGGGACTCACAGGGTGTAGCAGACCTCTCCTGCCTCGCCCACTGCTCCCCTCAGCAGTATGTTTCAGTCAAATCTGCCTGTTCTGTTCCCCACTCTGTCAGGTGAATCCTCTCACCTCCCTTGACTCTGGCCTGTACCCCAGCTATTGCATGCATGCATAAATAAATCTTTTTTTTAAAAAAATCCCACAGTATTTCTTTCATTTAAGTTGCTTTCTATTATTCTGTCACATGGTAGATTCTGAATTTTCTTCAGAAACAAATTCATGTTTTTGCAGTGCCCTAGAGATTTTTTCCTGTGCACTATTTTCCATTTCCTTTTTTGACATATGAATATCAATTATAATTGTCCATTTGTTTCTACCAGAATTATTCCTCCATGTAAGACTGCCAACAAATGTAAAATACATACCACATACATGTTAAGCGAGAAAGACAAAGTAAAGAGAAATCATGGATATAAATTAGAGCCAAGAATGAAGTTGATATACAAAATAAATACCATGAGACATACAGTGACCTCAATAATTGCCTGGCAGTGAAGAGTCCACAGTAGCAAATCAGTCCAATTGAATAAATTCAATAGTTCAGAAGGTACAGCCATTGTCATGGGAACTTCAATGCCAAAGAAATAGTCACTCATAGGAAATAAAATGTAGGAAGAAAAGGATCTATCCGTGCTCCTTAGCTACGAACACTACAGGTAGAGCTAGGTGGTAGCCCTGCACTCCACAGAGAATAAGGCAGTAGAGTTCAGAAAATCTCAGAGAAGTAGTATTGGCAAAAACTGGAAATGCAGGCTTTGGTATCAGCTCAACACCTGAGCGCTGTAACATCTACAATCTTTAGTCTCACTATCTGTAAAATTAGAATTAAGTAAACTATGTTTACAGGACCTAAAGTACTACCTAAAGTACGACCTAAACTATAGGACCACAAAAAACTCTAAACAAACATTAGTTTCTTTCCATTCTCCATATCTTACATGTGGATCAAAAGTTTGTTGGTGATTATTTTCCCTCTTGGACTAACAAAGAGAAGAGTG
Organism: Galemys pyrenaicus; assembly: GCA_019455555.1. NCBI lineage: Eukaryota > Metazoa > Chordata > Mammalia > Eulipotyphla > Talpidae > Galemys > Galemys pyrenaicus. The sequence goes on from JAGFMF010012007.1 coordinate 833,861, forward strand.
CATCAATTGTCTATGCCTCCGACTGTCCTTATAAATCACCAGGACAATCACTGCTGCACAGAGGGCAAGAGGGTTAGAAGGGGATTTACTCAATGACACTTATATAGTAGATAAGAAAAGGATCAGGAATTCTCAATTAATATTTTCTTCTTAGAACATAAGTTATTTTAAAATTTACTCATGTATATACAAAAATACAAAATGACATCATTTTTAAAATATTCAAACATTCCAGAAATAGATAACCTATCAACTGAAAGCAGAAATAAAAAAGCCAAATACCCTTTGGCAGGTGTAGAGTTCTTCACAACCTAGTGGTTGGAAGATGCAGAAAATCCATAATCTCACACAAGAACTGAAAATGTTATTAAGACAGATAAGTACCAACCAAGGAATGGATTTTCAAAGAAGGCAGGAAATTGTTCATTAACAAGAAAGGAGATGACGTTCTCCAAAGTATAATGTACTCAAACTCCAGTTCTAGTAATAAAAGATCTGCAAAATCATTAATTGATTCAACAAATATTTTGAAATTAAAATTCCAAAGGCTGTTGGGTGAGTTTAGAAACAGAGTAAAAGCAGTTTGATTATTTCATGAGTATTTCATCCAAATATTGAGAGGTAAATTACAGATAAACAGTGAAAAATGTCCAATTTAATATTCTCTCATCTCTAGAATCTTTATTGTACGATTATATTCTAATCTTAATACAAGCTACAACCTTAAAATAGATCATATTTTCCTTTTAGATAGAATGGTTAAAACTCATATAATTTGCTATGTTTTGATTATTTTTTCCTTTTCCTATGGCATTTACAGGCTGTAACTTTTAATCTATTAGTTAAACAAAGAAATATTTTCTAGTGAGGATGAAAATAAATCAAAGTATACTTACCACATGAAGTATTTTATTCTCTGTTTCATATACAGTACAATCCTGAAAAAAAAAAATGCATTAGTTTAAAAAAAATTAAACATACCTTTTAAAATACTTTCTTAGGAATTGTACTACAAATTGAAAACCTCTTGACAATTTAAGCAAAAAAGCAGTTAAGAGTGGAAAAGCTTCCAGGAATTATATATCATAATATTCATAGTGGTTATCTCTGATTGTCAGTTACAAGGTTAGTCTTATTTTGCTTAAATACACATAATTTTAACAATTTCAAACCCACATAGTAAAAGAAATCTATACAGTAAGTACACTATTAGCAACAAATACAGGAAAAATTATTGCAAACATTTCTTCCTATACTTTTACATGTGATAAGTTTATTTTGTTATATTATTTCCATCATTTCAAATACTGATATAGATTGGGACACTGCAAAAAAAAAACCCAAAAACCAAAATTTACATAGTCATATCAAAACCTCATAAACAACCATTTTTTCAGCTACTGTAGGCCATTCACTATAATTCATACATTTAAAATTAATACATGCAACCAATAGTTGTTGCTTAAATTTAAGTATCTGAAGTTATAAAATATTAAAACGCCATTGCCTTAAGATTAACCAGTAACATAGCAAAGTGATCTTTGCTTAGGCACTTCATGTTTTATGGCTCAGTTTCCTCAAGAAATTTATAAAATTGGGATGATATTACTAATAATTGATAAAGGGTATTATGAAAATTATGAAAAGAATCAGTTATCATATTATCTGTCATATAGTAAATGATAAATGCATGTTTGCTCTTGTGCATCATTATTTAAAGTTTTTTTTAAAAGATTTATTTTTGTATGCATACGAGAGCTGGGACACAGGCCAAGGTTGAGGAAGTGAGAGGATTCACCAGACAGAGTGGGGAGCAGAACAGGCAGACTGACTGAAACACACTGCTGAGGGAACAGCGGGTGAGGCAGGAGAGGTCTGCTGCGCCCTGTGGGTTCCCTCTCCGGCAGGCGGCAGGTATCGAACTCATGCTGCAGTGGCTGCGATTTGCTTCATAGTATGTTGCTTAACACACTGTGCCAACAGGGAGGCCCTATTTAAAAACTTTAGAACTAATTACTTATCTAAAAATGTTAATTATTTGGCTAATTTTTAAAAAAAAGGAAAAAAATCCATATTCCACGGTACTGCCTATGTCAAAGAATAATAGTTTGTTTCATTTCCCCCATAATTTAATTTTAACAAAAAGTAATCATATTCCACATAGTTGTGACAATACCTTTTCACCTTAGTATCTTGTCAGAGATCTATATATTCTTATCAGATGCAAATTTGTTAAAGGTTACATTTATATGGGTCTGATTCATTTCATAAACTCAAAGTTTGGGTATCACTTTTCTGGAGAGCTCCTGTGCCACAGAAATTTGCTAGGACTATGGTTATATTTATGTCTATATACTTACATAAAGTCAGCTATTAATAATTAGATATGAATTATGTACACAAAAGTGTCATAGTGTAGAGAAGATGTTTATATTTGGAAAGAGCATTTGTACTTTCATTTGAATTTGAAAGCATTCTGTTTGAAAGAATTAACTTCAAACACAATTACAATGGGAAGACAGGATTTGGGAAAAGCTGGGAAGCTGCCCAGTTCCCATGCTGCCCCTATCATTTACTTTAGCTGGAATGGATACAAGTTTTATTGTTTACCTACCTTCCCAGAATCAGAGGGTATGATTAAATGTTCAAACTTCAAGAGATTCTCTTCAAGAAAAAGGTAAATATGAGCTTAATATATATCCTGCTAGTGAAATAGTCACACAGAATAATTATTTCACATCTCTCTACAATATAACACTTGTACATACCTAGTGTGATCTAACAAAAAAAAAAACACCTATCAAAAAACTTATTCTATTTTTAGTCATCATATTGACTGTTGGTAGTCGTGTTATTATTTCGTTATTGTTTTGATGAAAGTGTTGTATGTGTTTTATAGGAGGAAGCAAACAATTAGGTGAAGGCACCTGTGAGCATTCAATTCCTCTTGGTGTCACTGATAAGTATTTTAGCGTTGGAAAAAGCCTTTGAGTTTCTTAATGCATTATGTACAAAGATGTACAATTTGTATGCTTGTATTCTAAGTGTTGGCCATTGAAAAGGTATAGACAAAAATGAGCAATGTAATAATAAATGAAAGCCCAGGTTGAGGTTTTCCTGGAAAATGGTTGATTTCAGACCTAGGACAGGAAATGACCAAACTGAGTTTTGATTATAGTGACACTAGAAAGAAGCCATTGAAGACAAAAAGAGGATTGTGTCAACAGGACATAGGAGTCAATATGAAGAGGGTCTCTCGGGCCAAAGATGGCATAATTTGAAGATCTAAAAGGATAGTAACTATATAGATGAAAACAGTAAACATTATTAAATACTATGTGAGTTTGATGTTAAAGTTTAAATATACTAAATATATCAAAATTTACTAGGTAACAGTTTAATATTAAGTATATTAAACTAATTGGACAATACACAAGATATTTACTTTTCCTCTTCATTGAAAAATACTGTAGTATTTTCAACTATGGTAGAGCTACAAAGACAAATAAAACATGGTCCCTGACTTAGAGAAGCGCAGTTCAGGAAGACAGGTATTCACACAAATAAGTAAAAGCATGGAGAATTCCACAGCCTTAATGAGGCTTTTAGTTTCAATAACTTTGGAAGTATAAATGTCATAAACTATACAAACCAACCTGTGAAAAATCACATACTTAAATTTTTAAAATATTAATATATTTCTTATTAAAATTCAACACAGGCACGAAGTCGTGCTATACATCATTCAAATCAAATTTCAAACTTTGTAAGAACTTTCATCAGCTGCTGCTCAGTGACTAAAAGGATTACATCTGTAATCCTAGATTTAAGATTGCTTAAAGAATGAAGTCTGATGCATACTTGACAATTCTGACATGACTCCATAAGATAAAGTCTCACAGAAATATACCAGTTCACTGAGGTGTTCATGTTTTCACATCAGTCCAAAAGACTGTCACATACAATTATTAAAATGAAAAACTTACCATATAACATGAAAAAACTAAACAACTATAAGATAAATTGAAAAATTAAAATATTTTAGTTGGTAGTATATTTAGACATGAAGTTATTAAAGCTTAAATCTTCACTAAGCCTTTTGGGGTATCTACCATGACCATAAAAAAGACAGTAGACAACAAATTAGGCCTTAAAAATAAATCCGTCCAAAGAATACAAAATATGTATTCAAAGAGATCTCTGTACTCTCTTGCTCATCCCAGCGTTATTCATACTAGCCAAGAATTGGTCATTAAAAAGATTTGATATACTCCACTGCATAGATATACTCCACTATGCAGTGGAGTCATTTAAAAAGGATGAAATCTTGCTATTTGCAACAATATAGGTGGACCCACAGGGTATTCTGTTAAGTGAAACTGAGAAAGACAGATACTGTAAGATTTCATAGGTGGACAACAAAGAATCAAAACTGCGGAACAAACTGAAACAAAATAATCTAGACTCTAAGTACAAAACAGTGGTTACCAGAGAGAAGGGGTAAGAGCTGTGGGTACATGGGCTAGGGGTCAGTTGTATTTGGAAACTAGACTCTGGTGGCATACAGATGTTGATTGATGTCATACATATGAAACATATAATATTATAAACAAACGTTACTTTAAACAGTTCTTCAGGCAAGGAAAATAACAGCATTACTACACAAGTGATAAAACTATACTCAAAAGAATTAAGCTACTGAAGTAATTTGAGTTCTGTATGTTTAAGTATCAGTGGAGAGTGGGTTAAATTCAGATTCCCAGCAGCATACCCAGAAATACAGGTCCAAAGTGAAGATCCCTAAGATGATTTTGAGAAATGCCTGGTGTATTTTAGAGCATATTGTGTGGTAAAAGAATGCCAAACTAAAACAGAAATGATCAAATATACAGAATTCGTCAATTAATTTAAAAGTAATCTCTGTTGGCTCACTCAGATCTGTGTTTTGGTGTCACATTCCCCCAATTTAGGGATGAATTGGGGTTTTTCTGCCTCCTAATAACTTTTATTTTTTTTTCCTTAGTAGCTGACTACTTTGAATAACTGCTTCTACTTGTTTATATGTCTACCTTATTTCAGTCAGATCAGCCTGTTCATTATTAAAAGTCAAAGCCCAACATAATAAAAACAGAACAACATAAGGAAGTACCTACTAACCTGCTACTTTATATTAAGACAAATAGAAAGTAAATGACTATGTTCTATTTAGTTAAGCTGTAATTTTATGGCGCTCATTTTGTCATGTTAAATATTTAAAGAGCCCTAGGTACTTCGTAGGCTTCATTTTCTTAATAAGTTATTTTATTTCCATCAAAATACAATTTTAAAAAATTTGCTTCTCAGGGCCTCCCTAGTGGCGCAGTGGGTTAAGCAACGCACTATGAAGCAAACTTCAGCCACTGCAGCATAAGTTCAATCCCTGCCGCAGACTGGGAAGGTGACCCACATGGCACAGCAGACCTCTCCTGCCTTGCCCTGCTGCTCCCCTCCACAGTGTGTTTCAGTCGATCTGCCTGTTCTGCTCCCAGCTCTGTCTCTGGTGAATCCTCTCACCCCCCACACCTCTGGCCTGTAACCCAGTGCTTGTATGCATAAATAAATCTTAAAAACAAACAGTATACTATAAAAAAAAATTGCCTCTCAAGTGTGAGTTTTATTAACACAGCCAAATCATTTCCTAAAAGTTTTATAAAGAAAATAGCACTAAATATGGAGAAATACACATTTTAAGAAACTGTTCATCCATGGAAAGGTACATCTATGATGTTCTAGTTATTTTTAGGTTAGGATTAAATTTAGATGTTTTAAATTAGAACTGTGCTACTATGTACTCCCAGCGATAATTTTCAGTACTTCATGCTGTCTTTTAATGTACAGGCAAACTAACAGTTGCATTTCTTCTTTATCTTTTTCCACACAATGTGATGGAAATTTAAATGGACCAAAGTCCTAGTGAGACACACAGGATCATAATCAGTTATACTTCCTGTGAAATGATGCAGACGCTGAGCAGAATACATAGAAAAATTTCTACCCTCCAATCACCATTTATGTTTCATACTTTATAGCAAATTTTAAGCCCCTGGAGATATATTGCTCAATACAATTATTCCTCAATTGTGTATAATATGTAACGATAAAAATAATACATAGAATACTAATTTGAATAAATAGTGAAGAGAAACAGCATATCTTTAATACTATATATAATTATATTTCAAGGAACTATATAATTATAAATGTAATTTTCATGCCTCTTTTTAGTACATGTTATGCAAATGAAGTAAAATGTTTTGCTTATAAGTGGTATTTAAATAATCATTCAAATTATTTAAATGATCTAAGTAAACTTTTAATAATGGTTAACTTCATGCCAAATAGCATCAAACCAACTAATTCATCACAAAGAGTGTATAAAATGAGGAGAAAGCTGAGTTAGAATCTCAAACAATGTTTATGTTTAAGAACCAAATGAAGAGTTAGTTTCATGACCAGAAATAAATGGAAAAAAGCGGTGTCACATAGACAAAGAAAGATAAGTTAAGAAAATGACAAGTTATAAACAGTGTCTAATTTAAGTGAGAGACTCAGCAAAATGACAAACTCAAAAAATCAATTGTAGCATGATGGAGATGAAATTCTAGTTGAAACGAACAAGGGTAGGGAGTTTAGATGTACAAGTAACTACTAACGTAAAGTAATATTCCAAGAACTGGGCCAAAGTAGAAAGGGAACCAAAAATTTTTTGAGAAGCAGGATCAAAGCAACAGGATAAATAATGAGTGGAGGGAAAGAAGACAGCAGCAATTTTGAATTTATCATAATAAGCTAACATAATATACACCAAAAATAAACATGCTATCATAACTCAGTTAAGGTTAAATTCAACCATCACCAGTTTGTTAGTGTTCTGGCATTACTGCAGGAATAAGGAGGAAGGTTGTAAAAGATGGTATCTATTGAACTTTAAAATTCATGAATGATTTTAAAAGTGGCTAAAATATTCGTTAGGTTAAGTAGGGTTATAAGTCCTTAACACTGAAAGAACAATAAAAAGAATGGGAGGAGAATGTGGGTGGGCATGACCTTGGTGGCTGTCTCCTAATATCCCGTTTTAAAGATAAAGAGAGAGCCAAAGAAATCAAATGATACACTCAAGTGGACATAGTTACTTGACTTGGCAATAAAACTGGGTCTATGACTGTCTTTTAATACCTTCTCTGCTCTTTTCACCACACCCTAAAGCATTACCAAACCTAATGGGGATAATGCTTAATTGTTCAAAGAGTAAACTTAGTGAACTTGTTTCTAAGGCAAGTTACTGAATTTATTTTTTCAACTATCTTTAATGTCCTTACTTTCTACCATGGTTAGCTGTAGTTTATATTACATGGCAGACCCTATGAATTTTCTCTACCGGAAAGCTATAATTACTAGACTGAAAAATAACAGCTCTACAATTGACTATGGTGATGGTACACAGGTGAATTGGTGGTAGAAATTCTTATGGGGACTACATCTGAGAAAAGAAAGCAAATATTGTTAAAAGAACAATATCAAATATATATAAATTATTTTTAAAAATTTTTTAAAAATAACAGTTCTGATTATAAGTATTGTATTCACATAATTGCCATGAACATCATAACAAAATAACAACTCTACTTAACTACCTGTGACCATCCAGTGACAAAGCGGAAGTCCTTTATAAATTATTGTGTAAATTTAGTTACCTGTTATCATAATCCATAGACTGGCCAGGAGTTTGATACTCGATTAGAGGATGCCTTAAGTCCCTTCTAACTCAACAGGTTCTGATTCCATAATTCCCTACTTGGGTTATCTCTACACCCACAACACTGGTCGTTTTCTGCCTACAACATACACTGATATATTCTATATTCACACACCCATTTGTGGATCATCACTATCTTTGAAATAACTATCTGCTTAGATGACTATATTAATCAATATTGTTATTACATTATGGAAGGATGTTTAACATACATTTTACCCGACTACAACACATTGGTTAGGTGTTCTACTCAAGGCATAGTTCTTGATGTTTGACTTCTTACCAAAGCATTATGTCAAGTAAAGCATTATTACTTGGTGGTCTAGAGAAAACTATTCTCAGGCCATCCAAAAGACACAAGGAGTAAAAAGAGTCAAAAAAATAAACAAAGGGTTGAAAGTCTAACAGAAAAGCCACAAAACAGCATACAATGTAAGTTGGTAGCAGAAAAAAGAGAGTTGGACAGAAAGTGTTAATAAGCAAAGAGAAATATATCCAATTAAGAAGTGTGAGGAAATTAAAAATGATTTTGATGAAAGTGAAGCATGAGTTGAGTCAGAAAGGTGTAATCTGAAATAGGAGTTATAGCAACAATGGGTGAGGTACTGCTGAAGGCAGGGGGGACAGCATTAAAAAGGCATAGGGAATGAGAACCTGATATATGCAGGCAAGTAAACACAGGAATGGGAATTATGAAGTAAGAAGTACTGAAACAAGAGGCTGATGCAGTATGCTGGCACTCAAACATTTTAAAAGCATATAATTTATCTTGCACATGATAAATTATCCATAAAGGGATATATAAACAGAAAAATGTTATATCTAATGTACCATTGATATCAATCCTCCTGTTAGAAATATGATTTAAGGGGAGTAAGGAATAGTCAGGGAGAATTCTGCCAATAAAGTTTTCTACTGATTTATTTCTGACTTGCTTTCATTAAATCTATTACATAAGATAATGTTCAGTACAAAATGGCTTTGGGTATAAAATTTCCTTTACAATCTGTTGAGTGAAGCAAACATCTTTATATAAAAATGACTTAACAGCTACAGCTCTATGTTCAAATACTAGAAAAGAGACTGTAGAAGCTTCAGGCAAAAATGTTTGGCACATAAAGTTATTAGAATATTTTTTGATTATCAATAAAGTACAAGTAAGCTTTATTTCATGTTTTCTGAGGCTCAATTTCAATACTATAACATTTTATATCTCACTAAGAAAACCTACATTATTAATGTCAAAAACTGAACAAGTAGCAAAATTGACTATTCAGTTATAAGATTCTCGGATTTGTAAGGGCTCTGAAAAATGTATGAGAAATATCCTAAGCTTAGTTTTTTTTATGAAATATAAAGGCTACTGAGTTACCAATCAGTTGGAAGATGTATTCAAATTACAGTATTGCTTTCCTCTGATCATCATTAATAGTATTCAGGTTAGAAATTTTCATTGTCAGTAGCCTACCTCTCCAGTCTTGCTCACTGCTCCCTTTAGCAGTATTTTTCAGTATCTGCTTCCCACAGGAATTGCATTCCATAATAAACATTTTATATTGGTTTTATAGATTAGGTATAAAAACAGAATTCCTAAAGTCATAAATTTTTTAATGAAATTTCTTTTTTTTTTTTTTAAAGATTTATTTATTTATGCACAAGCACTGGGGTACAGGCCAGAGGTGTGGGGGAGGGGGTGAGAGGATTCACCACAGAAAGCAGGGAGCAGAACAGGCAGATCAACGGAAGTACACTGCTGAGAGGAGCAGCGGGCACAGCAGGAGAGGTCTGCTGCACCATGTGGGTCCCCTCCCTGGCCAGCAGCAGGGATCGAACTCGTGCTCCAGTGGCTGCGGTTCTCTTCGTAGTCCGTTGCTTAACCCACTGCGCCGCCAGGGGGGCTTTAATGAAATTTCTAATTGCCAAAGAAAGTAGAGAGTATATTTAGTTTCTTTACATTCCTATCTTGTGCAAAAATAGACTGAGTTTCACAGTTTTAAAATCACTTCAAATGTGAATTTGATTTTAAACTTTAAGCTGTATGATCTCAGCAGGTATTTTCAATAAAAATAATTGCGTCTTTCTCTGCATGAAGATTTGTGAACTATATGAAGAATTTTACATTCATCCAGTGAAGGTAATATTTCCTTGTAATAAAAAGCCTCTCTAGCTTCCAGATGTTCAAGTTACTTATTGTAATGACCATCTAATATATCACAAGGGAAAGAAAACCTATATGTCTAAAAGATGGGAGACAATTTTTCCCTTGTGACAAATTCTACTAAAGAGTTCAAGCAAAGATAAGCACCATGTCCCATTACAAATAAAAAGATGAACATTAATTCCTTAATTCAAGATCACCCACCTGACTGTTAGAAAGCAAATAAATAGTCATATTTGAAAAAATTCCAAGCACTAGTTCAAAAAAATTCTTTTCTACTTTTATCTAATTAGACTGTCATTTTCCTGGATAAAGTTTAACTATTTCTCTTCACTAACTATGTAAAATTTGAAAAATTGCCACTTATACCCAGTCACTCAATAGATGATATCAATGATGACAATATATTTAAATTTTAATAAATATTAAATTGTTCAAGTAATAGTACCACCAACCTAAATCTGGGCTTAATTTGGTATACCTTCGAAAGAGATATGACACAGAATCAGTATTTATTTAGGGCTCCCTGGCCAGCAGTTACAAGGCTGACTTCTATGCTTTGAAATAATTCAAGAGGTCATTTATTCCTGCTTCTCAAGCCAGAACTGCCACCCATATTCCAATAAATTATACTTAAAATACACACACACGTGCGTGCCTGTGTGCATGCTGAGAGATAAATTCTTTGAACTTCACCTTTCGCCAAGTGGTTTCCTTTGTATTTGACTATTTCCCACGTTATTGTCTTTCTACTATATAAAGTTTCTTATCCTTAAAATTCCTAGTATGCTATAATGGAATTACTCATATTCATTGCTGTGACACATTATGATTTCTAAATACACACTTCCCTTCATTAAAGGAAAAGCAAACTTCCTTGAGCCACTGACGTCAACCATGACATGGACTAACTAATGAGATGTGCACAGAAGTACTATGCCTATTTACATACAGAAACTTCAAGAACCAGTACATTACACCAGGTTCTCTTATACCTCTACTAGGATAACCAACAGTGTTTGAAAAGACTACCCTGGCTTTGAAATGGACAGGACATGGAATAAATCTACAGCAACAGAGGATGGAACTGGAGCATGGGTAGTAGGCATGGGCACTATTAAACACCATAATGCAAACGTTTACCTTGTTACCGCAGCATGACCCAGTTACCTTGATGCAATCCTCCACCAAATACAAGGGAAAGTAGGGGATATGCAAATGAAGACCTAACCAATGCAGAAATTAATGCAATAACTATTACATGAATTTTACAGTCTTATTTCTTCTTTTTGCAAAATATGAGGACTGTTTCACAGAGGTGCTATGCCACTCACACAAACTAATTCAGCCAACCTCAGATTGCAATGCTGCTACCTTACGGCAAATTTAGTTTTTTCTCCTTTTGTATTTATAATTTTTATCTCATTTTTATGTTTGATTTATGCTTATTTGTCCTAAGTACTTAATTCTGACCAACCTGGCATTGTGAATTACTGTCAGGTTCTAATTTCCTCTGAACTACCTATCTGATGCTGGGGACCATTCTGATCCAATCTAAAGGGACTAGCTTATTAAAAACTACTTCGACAAAGGCAAAATGCCTTAGGAAATCTGTGCTTATAACTAGTAAATTCTATATTTTTTTGGGCCTGCTGCTTCATCTTCATTAAAGTCTATGCTGTAGATGTATGACATAATTTGATGATATAGTCCACGTAGAGCACAATATTTCCTAGTATTATTATTACTGCTCCTTATTTTACTGACTTTGGTTTCTGTCTCACTGTTAACACCACACTGGTTTCTAGCACTGGTTCTCCCCTTATGACAAACACACAATGACCCTTCATTTTCATTAACATATATGAGATTTCAAATGACAAGTCTAATCTTGTTGGATATGCATTTACAGCAAGATGGACCAAAAAACTCTAACTGAAATTCTAAATTCAAAACTTAAATTAGCCTCGTTGAGAAATCTATGGGCTCTGGGTTGATATTGCCTATAAAAAGCTGAATCTTCAGATCCATAGTTCTCAGTCACTTGGCTTGTGGTGATGTCTAGAAAAAACTACACTTTAACAATGTTTCCCAGGTGAATAAGCGTCCATGGAATACCCTGGGGAAACAGTGCTCTTTTTCACATACAATTTCTTCCCACTTCATAGTAAACCACTAAGGTATGAAGATAGCACAATGGTGATCAACTTTACATCATATTAGAATCAACTAAGGCATGATTAAAAAAATACTGATGCCAAGTCTTAATGCAGAGTCTAATTTAATAGGGCTTAGAAGGGACCCAGAAATCAGTATTTGTAAGAGCTTTACTTGACTTTAAGATAAAGCACTTGAGAGCCTCCCTGTTGGCACAGTGGGTTAAGCAACGCACTAGGAAGCAAACCACAGCCACTGCAGCACGAGTTCGAACCCTGCCGCCTGCCGGAGAGGGGACCCACATGGCGCAGCAGACCTCTCCTGCCTCACCCGCTGTTCCCTCAGCAGTGTGTTTCAGTCAGTCTGCCTGTTCTGCTCCCCACTGTCTGGTGAATCCTCTCACTTCCTTCAACTCTGGCCTGTGCCCCAGCTCTTGTGTGCATAAATAAATAAATCTTTACAAAAAAAAAAAAAAGATGAAGCACTTGAGCAGCAATGAACAGAAAGGATTATAACCATGACGAAGCACTTAGATGTAAGTCCTGGCCATGTCACTTACTGATTATGTCACTCTTTCTTCTTAGAAATTCTATTTACTCACTTCTGAAATTGAGATAATATTTTCTCTGTGTATGTCATCTGGTTATTTTGAGGAAGAAGTCTGATAAAATATTATAAAAATACTTTGCTAAGCTCAAAATAGCATTAATGCCTGTCTATTAAAACTTTATACAGTTTTTTTTTCTTGCTAATTATTTATAAATGTCTTAAAAAGTAAGATCTAAACAGATGATATGATTTTAGGGAGGGGTTAAAAAAATGAATAGAAAGGCCTGGGGCAGAAAACATTAAAATTCTCAAAGTCAATTCAGAATCCTCTAGGGGAAACAAAGCAGGAGACGTTTATGTAGTCTCAACAGGAAGAAACAGGAAGACTAGAGAGAAATTTAGTAGGGCTTACCCTACTGGAAAAGTGAGCCATTAAAAGGAAAATCAGTAGTTATGGTATAAGTAACTGATAAATAGCACTAGGATAGACATTTCAAAAGGTATTTTAAGACAAAACCAGAAGGGATAAAGGAACCTAACTGAACTTTTAGATCCCTTACCCCCACCTCCCCTAAACACACACACCCAGGTTCTTTTTTTATAACTCACACTCTGACATTGCATAGTCCCATAGTGTTATAGTCCATATTCCTTCATGACCCAAATTACCAATCTGGTATCAGATCAAAATTGGAATTTTTATGTTACAAATGCATCCTAAAGGATTTTTAGAAATGTACACATGGATTTATTTGGGATGGTTAGAAGTAGATTAGACATTAATGGGAAGCTTCTTTAGCTACAGAGTCAGCTTTCTCCTCTGAGCCTCTGGTCCTTATGAAATTCCTTTCCCTTCCCCTCAACAATTAACCTGTCATTACCTGTGTTAAGGAGACTAGTGCTGTCATCACTGTTGGCCCATAACTCATCTCCCTAGAAATGCTAGTATGCACAGGAAAAGGAATAGGAAGAATCCACCTTAAAGTTAAGGTTGTATTTGACATAACTGAACTTTATGAACTTCAAAAAATTAGGATTTGATGTTGAGTGGTTCTCTTTTAGGTCTTAATGAACATCAGAGTGAATTAAAGCTGGTAAATTTAAAATCCTGTGACTGCTGTGCATGCATGTGAAAATTTAAGGGGGAAATGAATTCTTTCATTCTTTCAGCAAACATTTATTTGCCAGGCCCTGGAGACACAAAGGATTTCACCAAGTCTACCAGGGATAGGTATTATTTTTGGTTGAGTCTGTAAAAATATTAATCGCAGTACATTACAAATGGCAGCATATCAGGGACTCCCTTGGAAAATTTAATTTCCATAAGTGTTAAGAGTACTCTAGCCCATCTTTTTCAATTTGTCTCCTTACACATAATATAGCCATAACAGTAAGACTTGAATTTTTTCTTAGAGTTGTGAGAAAATTCAAAAGCTTCTTCAAAGGTGAACTGCATTAGAATGACAAAAATACAGTAATTCAGGGAGTAGGAAGAGATTAAAAGCACATTACATATATAGGCAACAAAACAATGAGAACAGGTTGTGATATAATTGTAAAGGTGAATAGTTACAGCAGTTACCCTACTGAGTATAGACTTAAATGTAAGCATATATCCAAATGCTCATGGTTAGGTGCATATATACAAAAGTAAGCATAAAAAGTGAGTGAATGAACTACAGCAACTGAACAGAACATGAATGAAGAAATATAATACTAAGTGGGAAAATATGCAGATACTATTTTAACAAAGGTCAAAGAGAAACATGAATAAATGAGATGTCTAGGAAAGTATATGAAACTATTTTAGGAAAATAATAACAACAAAACACCCTGAGAAGAAGCAGGTTGATGAGACAGGGGAACTATCTAAATCATTTCTAAATCAATTACGGTAATGTTCTAGTTATTAAATTAAATGGGAGAGTCATGAGTGTGCGATTATTACGCTATATAACATTTATACATATATATGTATGATATGCATTCTCTTGTCACTGCCGATATTGTCTTTAAGGCATGCTAATCTAATCCATATTGTTTAAAAATTACATATAAAGATTGTCCTGGTTTTTCATCTGAAATGCTCCAGTTTCAATCCCAAGGGCCCAGTCCAATTTTCAGGTCACCTATAATGTCTGATTCAGGAAGGTTTAAACAGAAACCCTGAGAATACAGCAAAAATAGTATTTAAAGTTGTGTTTCAGATGACTGAGAGCCTAACCTAGCCAGGCTTTTTTATGCGTTAATGCTTACTATATGAACCAAAGACCACCACCCCAATATTATTGTATCCTTACTTTAGAAATTTACGTATATTTAACTACTACGTAACATATATTTAACTACTATTACTACTACTTAATAACCCTTTTATAATACATATCTGTATGACTGACTACTATGCACTGGCCTTTCACCTATATTTTGAGTTTTCTATTTTCAATTCTGGATTATTTCAATGTGTGGATAAGATGGCAACTTCACAGGTGATTAAAATTAATTTCTGTATTATAGCTGAACATGGATATTTCAAAGAATCTTTCAGAATAGGATGCACAGTAATAAATTTGCATTAAAAATGCCTATTTAAAGAACAGTAGAAAAATATTTACTTCTATTGATATGTCGTAAAATAGTACAAAGACAACAAAAGTGATTAGATAGAAGACACAAATACTTTCAGTACAGATCTTTGAAGAAAATGTTTTCCATTTTCATAAATAAAGAAAAGAAACAAAATACACCTCACTGTTAAATGTGGAACAAAATTAAGCAAATGAACAGTCAGAAAGTCAAAATAACAACTTAAGACATTGTAGGAGAGAACAAAGCACTATTACTAACTGTTTCCGTGTAATTAGGTTAGGGTAACAGCATTCTTTATACTTTTCTGGATTTTGATAAATTAGAGATTTACTACTTCATAAATCTTCTATAGGAGAAGGTGTGCAATTTGAAATATGCAGTAAAATTTAAACGCCATGGCAAAACACTAAGTGAAAAATATTGAACCACATTGAAAATATGTATGTGTAAATGCATGAAAACAGATGTTTTTGGGTGGAAGAATTGCAAGTTGTCTTTTTTTTAATTACCCCAAAATTTTCTGTGAAGCATATTATATTATTTTTATAATTTTTAAAAATGTAGAAAATGATTACAGAATGTGCTTCATACAAACCTTTATACTGATTGCATAAAACATAAATGGAATGAATACATTTTATAACATTATAAGGGCAAGGATCATTAAAATTCTTTCAACGTCTAAAACTTTCAGTTCTTGGTGCTGATTCTCAGTTAAGATTTTCTAAATACTAACTGCTATTTATTTGAAAAGGGCAATTTCTGTATTTTACATTTCAAAATCTGATTTAAAATGTTTCACAGCATGCTGAAAATGTTTCTAGCATATAATTCAGTTTTCACCACATACACAACTAAAAAAAACTAACACCAAATGGAGGGGAATAATCAGTGAACATTTATTATTTAAGACAAAGCTCTTCTAACTCATTTTAACATAATATTACTACCTATGGTATAAATAACATTACTCTTCTTTTGCTTTTGACTTCATATCTGTGAACCAGTTTTATTAATATATCTGATTTGATTCTCATAACAGATATGATTATTGCTGTTTACACCTGGCCCAAGGAATTACGTTTTGTTCAAGGTAAATTGTTCATGAAGCAAAGGGCTGAGCGTCACGTTTCCTGATAACATGCCAGCGTTCTGTCCTAACCATTGCCCTAAAGAATTCATCAAAACTTCACTTTGCAAATGGACACTTTTGTGCCCATTTCTTAAGAGGTGATGGTTTTTTGCATTTGAAGAGGAAAATAGAAAAATAGTACTCTAGTATGATTTAATGTTCAGCTGATACCCAATAGGGCAAGCATCATGGCAATTATTTCAATGCTGACAAGAAGTACGTGGGTACCTGTCTCGTTTTTCTGATTCAGTTGCTGACAGCGCTCTAAATGAAGTTTCGATTCTTTGTGAAGAATTCTAAGATTTTAAAACCAGTATTCCTTTTCTCCTCAAATGAGTTATCATAACCAATCTTATGTGGAGAGAAAAGTTTGGTGGCGGATCTCTTTAAATGACTTTATATCTAACTATCCAAAACCATCACAACTGGAAATAAGTGAATAAAGTAGATTAAATGCCTTTCTCCAAGCACCCTTGCTAAATGAAATACACTTATCTTTCTCGAGTAACATTAGCATTATTTTAAGCAGCCAGTATTAAGAAGCACTTTCCACTTTCTTCATGGCACCACCCCTTTGTGTTAAAAAGGGAAAAAAAGCTATTTGTGACACTTTATTTTTAGATATTGATCATCTCATCTTGCTGCAAAGGGAATAAAAATAATTAAAGTTCAGTAAAAAATAATTTGAAGTACAGCATATTTCAAAGCATAACTATCGTCTTAACTGTTCAGATGAGATTTCTTGAATGCCTGCCCTAGATATTTTTTAAAAAAATCTACACTTTGCTTATTCAAATTGGCTTCTTTTGGCAGTTTAAGTTTAATTCTTGTCTTCAGATACTGCATATAATTCCAAGTACACACAGTGATTAGTATGTATATAATAGCTTAATGAGTCCATTAGATGGACACTGACTGTATGCAAACTAAATAATTCATTTTAAAATATAATAGGCATTCATCCATGCTGGCTCTTTTATCAAACTAAAAGTAGTATTCCTTGCTTTCTTGGTTAACTCAAATCCATTTTAGAAATTACATAAATGTAGAGTCTAAATAAAATTACATCACCCATTCATCATCAAGATGCACTTAACAAATTTACTGTTTTTTTCTATCATACTCATGCCTATTGCTTCCTATTCCTATTCCTATAGCAACAGACCTCAGATCACAGAATAACTTGGTACCAAAGATATGACATTTGGTGAAGGGTGAGTGAAACATGTGCACATATGGAGGTGTAAAAATATAACCACAAAGTTAAAGATATGAAGATGAGAAAAAAATTAATAAAAAAATTTAAAGAGATAATTTGCAAACACATATACATCATGCCTATAATTAAATTTCTTCTTAAAAGATATTTTGCGGGCCTCCCTGGTGGCGCAGTGGGTTAAGCAACGCACTATGAAGCAAACAGCAGCCACTGCAGCACGAGTTCGATCCCTGCTGCTGGCCAGGGAGGGGACCCACATGG
>JAGFMF010012007.1:851746-908412 GCA_019455555.1 Galemys pyrenaicus
GCTGCTCCCCTCAGCAGTGTACTTCTGTTGATCTGCCTGCTCTGCTTCCTGCTCTCTGTGGTGAATCCTCTCACCCCCCACACCTCTGGCCTGTACCCCAGCTCTTGTATGTATAAATAAATAAATCTTTAAAAAAAAAAAAAGATATTTTGCTAGTATTGTATATATGCATAGTTTCAGAAAGTCTGTTCACTTTCATTCTAACACTGGAAAGTGTTATGAAGATCAAAAAAAGTCTTGTTTTAATGAATCAATTGAATCTTAATGAGTATTTCTGGTTATCTCTGAGGCTCTTTACATGAATAACAGAGATTTCTTGAATAAAGATTTTTCCATAGAAGGTAAAATATAAATGAATAATGATTCAAGTATTTAATTCCAAAGTTTCCTTGGAAAAGTACAAAATAATGTATGTTAACCACAGGGGATAATGAAGAGCTCAGGTCAATTTATTTCAAAAAGGATCTAAATGAACACCTACTATAAATGAAAATGAGCAAGACATTTTCCCTGCCCTCGAGGAGTTCATAATTTAATGGAAGTTAGATAATTGTTACTCACAGCAGAATATAACTGTCACAGATGCGATGTGAAATGCTATGCAAAATGTATTAAGGCATTTCTACATATGTCCACACAAAGAATTATAGATAATAAATTAACCAAGGGGACAAATGGAATCATAAAAAGTAATCAATTTAAAAACATACAGGAAGAAAGATTAAAAAGAACAAAGTGGGCCCTCCCCTGGTGTCGCAGTGGGTTAAGCAACGCACTATGAGGCAAAAAATGCAGCCACTGCAGCATAAGTTCAATCCCTGCCGCAGACTGGGAAGGTGACCCACATGGCACAGCAGACCTCTCCTGCCTTGCCCTGCTGCTCCCCTCAGCAGTGTACTTCGCTTAATCTGCCTATTCTGCTCCCAGCTCTGTCTCTGGTGAATCCTCTCACCCCCCACACCTCTGGCCTGTAACCCAGTGCTTGTATGCATAAATAAATCTTAAAAAAATAAATAAAAAGAACAAAGAATAGGTGGGAAACAGAAGACAAACAGCAGAGTGGTACATTTAATCCCAACTATATCAATAATTACATTGAATATAAATGGTCAAAGTAAAAGGTAGATACAGATGTGAGAAATAGTAAGTTTCATGAATGAGGAGGCATTTCCTAGATACTTTAAAGGATATGACATAATTAAAATAGCCACAGGTAAAAAAATGTGTGTGGCATGTTCTAAAGAGGCCTCAGAATGACATAAAAATATAAAACTCAAGATTTATTTCACCAATAGTAAGTTACCTGCATGAGCTAACAGTATGATTAATAATCACAGAAGTACTGGGAGATATAATTGAAATTATATTATGAAATTATGTTACAACCGTACTTGTCCTTTGAATGTCAAAGAAAGGGATTTGTGATCAGCTTGGAAATCAGCGGAAAATTATTGAAAATGACAAAACTGGAGCTGGGTTTGGGCTGACTGGTTTGAAAGTGATGGAATTCTACACTTAATACGTAGATTAAATCAGAATGTCGGGCTTCCCGGGTGGCACAGTGGGTTAAGCAACGCACTAGGAAGCAAACCACAGTCACTGCAGCACGAGTTCCATCCCTGCTGCCGGCTGGGGAGGAGACCCACATGGCACAGCAGACCTCTCCTGCCTCACCCGCTACTCCCCTCAGCAGTGTATTTCAGTCGATCTGCCTGTTCTGCTCCCCACTCTGTCTCTGGTGAATCCTCTCACTGCTCATACCTCTGGCCTGTGCCCCAGCTCTTGTATGCACAAATAAATCTTTAAAATAATCAGAATGTCATAAAGACTTCATTAAGAGAAATTTGCATCCAATATTTATTTTAAGGTACAATAAAAATAATCTAACAAAAGCAGATTAATTAGTATCAACTCAAATAAAAGTTGGGATGGGGGAGGAGCCAAGAACACCAATGTATAGAGGTTTTTGTTCAGAAGTTCCTTAAAGATGACATGTGGAACAGAACATGTGATGGGAAAATGAGTAAGCTAGAAGTAACTATGAGAAATGTGATGAACTACCAAACTTTAAAAAATGAAATAGGCAACACATAACAAAATGTGTTAAGAAGGGCAAGGTCTTCTCTTCAAAACAGAGTATACAGTGGGTGGGCGGATGCTAATGAAGGCCCTTCTATGTCCTGAGTATGTTCAGAGTATTTCAATTATTGGGAGTAATTTCAGTAACTCCTGTGTTTGGTCAAGACAGAATATACTTAAAAAGTTCAATCTGGGGTCTCCCTGGTGGCGCAGTGGGTTAAGCAACGCACTATGAAGCAAACCGCAGCCACTGAGGCGCGAGTTCGATCCCTGCTGCCGGCCAGGGGAGGGACCCACATGGTGCGGCAGACCTCTCCTGCCTCGCCCGCTGCTCCCCTTGGCAGTGTACTTTCGTTGATCTGCCTGTTCTGCTCCCTGCTCTCTGTGGTGAATCCTCTCACCCCCCACACCTCTGGCCTGTACCCCAGTGCTTGTATGCATAAATAAATAAATCTTTAAAAAAAAAAAAAGTTCAATCTGTAAAATCTTCTATATTCTACATAATGCTTCCTGAACTGTAAATAGCAAAACTTAAGCCCATGATTGCCTTAATGTAAGATTCCTAAAGAAAATGTTGAGCCAAATAGTGCAGCTGTAAAAAGATCCTGTTGAAAGCATTAGCATGCCTTTGAGGGCAGTATCAGAATGAGATGTTTTCTACGAAGTAGTTGTCAATAGCAGGTGTTCGTGCATTCTGGAAAAAAAATAAAAACTGAATCACTTGTTACTTAGATGGCAGGTTCTCAAGAGTGGAATGGGTGGATTAGTCATATCTGACACCAACTGCACTTCCACCACTGCTTATGTCTCTACAGGAAATCTTAGTTCACTGAAGTCATTTCAGGGAGTAGTGACTTCATCTGAACAGTCATTTTGGAGATCACATCCAAAAGTTTAGGGAGACAAATAGATGCTCTGGAACCTGTGAGTCCTAAACACAGAAAACACTTCTGACCTCAATCTGTATGTCCAAGTGAAAAGAAAGGTGACTCTTTTCCCCCAAGGTCACTTTGGGTATCCGCTTTTGATATGGAAAACATGAATTAAGTACAAATGAATACACCTGAGTATTCTGCTTCAAGATTTTCAAGAAAACATTAGCTGCTATTTAGAACTGTAGTCTTGTTTCCAAGGCAAAAAAGAGTTGGCCAATTACTCAAAAGTTAACGTTAAACTGGCCACCCAGATACAGATGTTTGGAGGAAACACAGGAAATGAAAAACACATACTTTCTGTTACAACTATGCTTGGAGAAGTTATTTTGGAACTCGACATCAGATGCATTGCATTCTAATAGAAGTAACAACAGTATGAGCTTCTCATATATAAGATGAAAAAAAAAACCGCACTTCTAATTTCCCCATTTAATTGCAAGGTATTTCAGTGATCTTGGATCTCATGTATAAATGAAAAACTTAAATAACAATATACTTATTACAAGTCTTGTGTATCAGAAAATGAGTGCTAATCGTCACCGTATTATGATTGTTTATATATACTATGCACATATCCAACATTAAGAAGTTATGATTGATGATCATATAAATACTGTGTAATAAGTACCCTTCAATCAGAGAGAATTTCCCTTCTACTAAAAGGAAACTAAAATTCTGTTATTTGCATCTCAAATCTCTGACCAAGGCAAATACTTTTAAGAGAAAAAGAACTTTAGGTAAGAGATATTTGAAAAACTGTCACTGATAATACATATATAACTACAAGGAAAATGAACCAAAGATTTTATTTCTGCTCCTTTCTCCTTAGTCCTCTAGAGCAATGTATGAGGACCAAGATCACCTGGATTGCAGAGCCCCCTCTCAGTTCACTCATGGCACGTCCAAGCCGACAAATTTGAACATGTTTCCTTGTGAGGATATTGCTGCTGGTCTGCAGACTGCACTGGACTAGCATTGTCCTGGAAACACAGCTCAGCAAGCTGAGTTAAACAGCTGTCTTAAGTAGTTAGTATCTGGCTCTTTACAGGACAAGTCTGCTGACCTTTGCCTTAAAATGCTACTTTTCTCCCTATTATCCAGTTGAAATCTTTAGAATTAAATGAAATCTACTGATACCAAAACTGAAGCCAAGCAGTGAGGATTTAAAGCTTATAAAATGTTCACCTTCTTCATGTGACTATGTATTTGACTAACAGCAAAAAGTTGCTGAATTTCCCACTGCCATGATACAATCCTAATGAATGTATGTCTCACAACTAAAAGTCACATTTCTCCTTTCTACTGTGAAAAAAATCTTAAAACCTGCAGTTTCAGAGAAATGGTACAAATAAAATCTATATAGTACATCAGAAAATACACTAACACATTTTTATCTGATACTTAAAAATGTTCTTATTAAAGAAAATACAGGCAATGTGAGAAATTCTTAATTATTCTTGGTAATAAAGAACGGGAAATAGAAGGATAAATTAAACCATCAATTTCCCCAATAGTCTTCAATATCATCATGTTTTGCCCTTTGTTTTCCTTATGTGTATATTGATGGGTAGGTTATCAAGGACTGGCACTGGGAGAAAGCAACAGCACCAACAGGCTGACATCAGCCTTATACAGAGCAGTGGTTGTGGGCCTCATATCTCTCTGACGTGTTTTCTGTTCAGATTTAAGTACATTTTTTGCAGATTATGCTGTAGTCAATTCAATCCTCTACCACTTATCTGTATCTTATGCTAGGCTCGATTTGAACATCCACATCAATGGCCATACTCTTGAAGGCATTTGATTTAAGGACACCTGGCTTAGATAATAATCAAAGTAAAAAATTCAGGTCATGTAAGTAGATCAGGGTTAAAGGATATACTTGTTTGCAAATATACCTATATAAATAAAAATAATAGTTACACTATTAGTTCTTAATAAGGAACTCAGATTGCTATCTAAACGGGACAATTTAATACTGTGAAAGTCAATGTAATTTAGTCATCCACATTAAAGTGTGAGACTAACAGACATTATGACCTTATTATAATGATGTCTCTAGAGGTTCAAGTTTTCATTCTGGCAAATAAAACCCTGTTTATTAAGGACTATATGACTAGTTTTCCAGTGAATTATATATCTGGTTTCTTTTTTTTAATTAGATTTATTTAATTGTTTTCGACATCATTTGTATTCCCCAGGGAGCACCCACCACCATTCCACCCGTGCACCATCACTTCAGTCCCTTGTGCTCCCATCTGCCCTCATCCCCGTCTTTGCCCTCTCCCCACCCCCAATCTGGTTTCTTTAAAGCATTTCTTTGAATGACAAGCCAGCATCTTATAAACTCTTGGTAAATGTATGAGATAGCTACTATATTGAGAATGAAAATTTGTTAGCTTATACCTGTTGCACAATTGTTGTTAGTTCCAAGCACAGCTGTATGACATTATTCCTTGTAACTGAATAGTCTGTGACAGCAGCAAATGGTGACCTACAAAGGGAAAAGGAAAACTGTGATTAATAGGAACAACTTTTGAAAGATCCCAAAATACAAGTTTAAATGAAATTTTGAATAATATGAGATGAACTGTTCTATAGTTTACATAATGATAAAAATATACAGGACATATTTAAGGGAAAATATTGAAGGAAATGCTTGGAAAAGAATTCAAAAAACATAATGTCTATTCTCCATAAAAATCAGTTTTTACTTCTTACGAGATCTCTTCACTACATTTAAAACAAAACAATAAGTAAAGGAGTACTTAAGGCAGCAAAGACAAAATTTTAGTTTGCCTTCAAATGAAACTAAGATTTTGAACACAGTATCTTGAACTATTCTCTTAAGAGCTAGTAATAGTAGCTTACACTGAGGATTTATTATGTGCTGGTTACTGTTCTAAATGTTATACATACATTAAATAATTTTCATAGCATTTATATTATTATCCCCATATTTCCCATGGATGAGAAATCTGAAGTAGAGAAATGTTAAGTGACAAGTAGTAAAAGTAGTAGCGTTATAAAAACCCATTAAGTCTGAATCCAGAGCAGTCCCCACATACACACTAATATACCACTACAGACTCATCTACTTTTATCTTGTACCAAACCAAACTTTTATCACTTTGCATTCTTTTTCAAACAAACTGGTATACAAATAACATAAAGTGGTATAACATCTACCTTCTAGAGACTGTATAGACAGATAGCAGCAGTCTTCCCTAACAAGTGTTTTGCAAACAATTGAATTCACATCAGCTTTCCATGACTTCTATCTCATGTGTGAATGCCACTCAGGTTTTTGTGAGACCAAAGCTTGACCTGGGAGGCCCAGTTTAATGAAAAGAAAATCACAAACAGGAAGGTTGGAGATAAAAATGTAGCCAAATTGTTAGAACCATGCTGATTTAAATAGATCTCTTGCTATTTTCTCTCTTTAGGAACTTTACTAGAAAGGTATTACAGAACTGTTTCTTGGTTAAAAACAAAATTTGTCTTTCTTCTAGAAAACTCTACAACTCAAATTCCTCTGACTTTCATAGTGGCCCATTTTTAAAAAAGGGTTTATATTGGTTATACTTTTAAAAAACATATTATTTGCCCCTTATCTATTTTTTTTATTTTGGTCATTTATAATAACTATATTAACACATCATCATAGGTTTAATTTTAAATCTATTAAATTTTAAATTCATTTAATCAGATTTAATTTTAAATCTATTAAAATTTCCTTTTTCAAAACATAAGTGCTGCAGTTCCTGTTTTTATTTTTAAAAGATTTTATTTATTCATGCATATAAGTGCTGGGGTACAGGCCAGTCAAGGGAGGTGAGAGGATTCATCAGAGACAGAGTAGGGAGCAGAACAGGCAGATTTATATATATTTTCCATATTTATATTATGTACAATATCTAATGCTTTTCTAATTGGCAATGATGCTGAAGATTTTTATGTGCTTATTTGCTATCCATATGTACTCTTTGGTGGAATGTCTACTCAACCCCTTTGCCCATTTTCTATTTGGATTTTAAAAGTTTTCTTACTACTAAGTTTAGAGACTTCTTAATGTATTCTATATGCAAGTTCTATTTTTGCATAGGTGATCTGTAGACTCTAAGTTTATGGCTTATCTTTCCATCCTCTTAACAGATCTTTAGTAGATCAAAAGTTTTTAATTTTAATGAAGTCAAACTTATCAATAATTTTTCTGGATATCTTTAGTGTTAAAGCTAAGAAACACTGATCTGAACCCTGTCATGTTTTTTCTACGTTTTATAGTTTTTATTTTCTGTACTGAGAACTATGATCCATTTTTGAGTCAATTTTTGTATGTGGTGTAAAGTTTGGGTCAAGGTTCACTTTTTCGTACGCTATTCAAGTGTTCCAATACTGTTTGTTGAAGACTACCCATTTTCATTTGAAATGTATTTCTTTTTTTGTCAAAATATCAGGAAGCCGTAACGGTGTCAAATTTTGTGTCTATAATGTCATCAATACCACAATTATGATTATACATAATACTTAAAACATACATAATACTTAAAATCAGGCAAAGTAATTACTTTTTCAAAACTTAAGTGCTGCAGTTCCTGTTTTTATTTTTAAAAGATTTTATTTATTCATGCATATAAGTGCTGGGGTACAGGCCAGTCAAGGGAGGTGAGAGGATTCATCAGAGACAGAGTAGGGAGCAGAACAGGCAGATTTACTGAAATACACTGCCGAGGGGAGCAGCAGGCGAGGCAGGAGAGGTCTGCTACGCCATGTGGGTCCCCTCCCTGGCAGGTGGCAGGGATCAAACTCCTGCTGCAGTGGTTGTGGTTTGCTTCATAGGGCGTTGCTTAACCCACTGTGCCACCAGGGAGGTCCCTGCAGTTCTGTTTTTAAATGTAAATATTAGAATCAATTTATCAGTAGCTATAAAAATAAATCATGTTGTGATTTTTATGTGCATTTCATTAAACCTAAAGATTTGAGAATCGAAGTGTTTACTAATGTCCACAGTATTTCTCTCCATTTATTTAGGTTTTACTTGATTTTATTCCTCAGTGTTTTATCATTTTCACAAACAGCCTGCAGAAATTTTGTTAAACTTGTACTTATGGAGTATAGATCTAGTCAAATTACTGGGAACATGCTGAAATAGATATTTAGATATCAGTTATTTCTGCAACAATTATAAATCGTATCATGTTTTTAATTTTGATCTTCAATTGTTAATTTTTACTACACATGAAAACTAACTTTTACGTGATATACTTTGTATCCTAAAAACTGCTAAATTCACTTACTAGTTCTAAGAGATGTTTTGTGGATATCTTGGAATTTTCTGCACACACATTACCTGCAAATAGGAAAAAGGGCTATTTTTCCCTTTCCAATTTCTATGCCTGTTACTTCCTTTTCTGACCTACTACACTTTCACTAGAATATTAAATAGGATGGATGAGAGCAGACAGCCTTGCCTTATTTCCAATTTCAGGAGCAAAGTGTCGTCTTAAAAAAAAAATTCTGGTCTAGTCATTCAATTCTGAGTATGTCTCCTACTCTGAGATGCTAGAGTGGGCAGGAGTCATCAAAAAAAAATTTTTTTTTGCTTGCTGTGAAGACAACATGCGCAAGGACCCCAGGTGGAACCCACACATCAAATCCACCCATGTTGTGTTTCTGGAAGGAAGAGTATGTGATAAATGCTTAACTATAGAGCTTAACCCTCACCTGTGTACGGGCATTCATTCTTTAGACTAAGTGATTTAATGGCCTTGGTCCTTACATCTTCCCAGAGTCAGCATCTCACTAAGATTATGGAACTGCTTGGACATCATACACAGCATTCCCCCAATATCATTAAACCAATGATGTTCAAAACCTACTTCCTTTATCATTAACTGAAAATGTTATAAATTAACCAGATGACTCCTTTGTTTACATTCTTTATGTGCACAAACTGCATATAAGCTGAAACCAATCTTCTGAGGAGTGAGTGGGTCAGTCACTTAGAGAAATCTGATTGCTGTTTCCCATGGCAAAGGTCCTCAGAAAGACAGAAGAATCTTTTAATAAATTTTTTTATTATTTATTCCCAGCAGTGATGACTTCAGTCAACAAAACTGTTCCACAAAGAAGCACAGTTAAGCTGTCCCTTCTATTCCTGTATGTTCTTTATCAAGTTGTGGTAATATTATTCCTAACTCGCTGATAATTTTTCTCATGAGTGGGTATATTCTACCAAATGCATATAAAAAAAATTTGTATTCTGCTACTGTTAGATGAAATGCTCTTAAGATGCCAATTTTATCTTGTCTGGTAGTGGTATTCAGCTGTTCTAATCCCTACTGACTTTGTCTAGTAGTTTCACTAATTTTTGAGAGTGGAAATGAAGTATCAAACTACCACTGTGAATTTATCTGTTTCATTTTTTGTTCTGTAAATTTTGGCTTCATGTACGTTCAAGGTCTGTTTGGTTCATGCATCTTATAAGCAATTTCTTTTTCTTCTTTTTTGAATTGTCTACTCATATGCTGATATTATGCATCTGGTACTTCTTTGGTTTTTAATTTAAATGTAATATTCACATAATACAAATTAGTTTACATGTACACAAACAAAAGAAGGCTGACAGACGGTCTTCTCGTGAGTTACCAAAGATGATCACTCATCATTAAAGATCATGTATGAGTTAAAGAAACAGATTTCTGTAGTATAAGTGAACAAAACAAAATAGAGAGAGTAATTTGTTCTTAAGTCTAAAGAAACCCCAAGTTAGAACTCAGGCTACTTAGAAGAACTCAGTAAAGAAAACTTAATTAATGGCAACTTAGTTCAAAGGTTTTTTGATGAAAAAAAAAAAAGGTTTTTGATGCCAGAAACTAAACTAAAATCCTTAGCTAATCAATAAATGCCTGTTACAAGAACTATCCTATTTGAAGCTTAAGTCGTCATATGATTAATATAACACCTATGTTTCTTTTTAGTATAGAGGTTTATGACCGTGTAAGAAATTATTTTTTGTATATTCCTTTCAAACAGAAGCACTGCATTTATAGAATAATTATTAGTGGTTCAGATATTCTGAACAAATTAGAAACTAGTAAGAAAAGCTAAAAAGTTAAGACAGTAATAAGCAAATCTGGAGGTTTTACTATTTCTTAGGTTGGCACAGACCAGCCTGAGGGGCCAGTGAAGGAGGAGTGGAAGTGCTAAGAGTTCGCTCAATTCTGGAACACAGTGAGAGCAGCAAGCACATGAGAGGAAATAAGACCAAACAATAATAAGCCGCACTTTCTGGAAGTGTTTGAGGAAGTTTTGTCATTTTATTCCTGGTATAAAATTAATTTTTGTCCTACAGTTTCATATTATGGAAGAAGAAATTCAACCATTTTCTTAGATAAGGTAAAAGATGAAAGATTTTTTATTTATTTCAGTGAAAACAAGTTTTTCCTTTGCACCATAATATTTATGACTTAAATATTTAAAGGTTTTCACTGCTATAGAGAGACACTTCAATGATTCCTTCAAAACAGAATATTCTTGAAAGGTATCTTAAAAAGAATTAGAATTGGGTATTAATGCTAAAATTGAGAGGAAAGAATAAGCATTCACTATGAACAGCAAAATAAACTTTCTATAGATAAGGCCAAAAATAGTGTGGTACTTTTGCGTAGCATTTGAGAGAAATACCAAAATACAAGTAAATGTTTACATATGTGGCATTCCCAACAATCATTTCCTCAAGTCCTAAGGATAGTCAGCATTTAAAAGGAGATGCAGCCAGACAAAAGAACATGATAAAGGAAAAACTTCGGCTTTTGTAGACAAAAATAGACTCAAATTATAATTTTTATATTAGCTGAATGACTCCAGACAAGTTAATGTCACAATATGTAAAATGAGGTCTAAATTCTATTTTGTGAGAATTCATTGAGTTGGCATATGTAAAGCAGCTAGTTTAGTATCTAAAGATTTTTGTCTATTCTTTTCTTTCATCCCTCTTTTAAGTGACATAGAAAATTGCAATAAATCCTTATGATATTGCTGTGCTGAAAAGTTCTCCCCAAAATGTCATAAAATTTAATGCCAAAAAATATCATTTTTTAATTAAGTAAGTTGTTAGGCTCAAAATTAACATATCTGACAGAACTCTTTATTCTTCACTACAGAATTACACTGTATTGTATACAAAGGGATCAACTAAGGTTAAAAATTCAGGGATTGGCAGTATCTGCATACAGAGTCCATTTCAAGCCCTCCAAATTAAAGCAAATCTACACTAAAAAATGAAAACATTAAGAATTTTTGGTAAACATCTCAATGGAATGTTAATAAGTATTTATATTCTAAGTTTTTCAAAAGCAAGCAGAAATAACAAAGACACATTTCTACTGTATAAAAAATAGATTAGAGCTGTTCTAGAACTTAAAATGAAAAAAGAACAAAAACATTAACTGAGTTATTTAGAGGAGAGGTAGTGACTTAAATCGTAATTCCACAAGTCACTAACAAATTCCGTGAGTGTTTAACCTTTGGTAGTATACAAACGGAAATAAGCTGGATATATTCCTCATGTGTCTCTGGTGAACAAGGTCAAGGAATGGTAGAATACTAGTGCTTTGAAGAGAACTTCTGCTAAAAAGGTAAATAAAAACAGAGGATGAGGGGTTCAAGATTACCCAGGGTAGAGGTAGAGCTGAAATTCAACTTGTTCTGAGTTCTGTGCTTTATAACTGCCTTTCAGGAAGCATTTCAGCTGAGATTCACGATGGTGGTCATGTGAATCGGGTGAATCACACTAATCTAACACTGATTAATGTGTTTTGTTTCTTGGTTACTTTGTAGGACTACACTGAAGTAAGAAGGCAAGTAGAATGCTACTTTATGCCCTTGCTGCTACCTAGAAGAATTTTTTTTTTTCTTTGAACAGAAAAAACATACACCTGCTAACAATCTGTAATAAGTATCTGGGATCTTTGTCTAGAAAACAAAGAGACTGAAGAATTCACCTGGCATAGTTATAGATTAAATTCTATTTTATTTAAATTGATTTCAGAAGCATCTGAAATGTATATTAGTCAAGGAGCAATTATGGTGTTCATAAGTCATGGTAAAGGAAGAAGCGAAGTCAAGCTCCCAAAGAAGACGTACCACTCATCATTTGCCTTCCCACTTTCTGACCATCACTAAAAGATTAAGTATCCGTGAAAAGGGGAAGTTAACTTTATAGAAAACTATACTGAACTACAAACCATTTCACAGAAAACTGTCTTCAAAGAGGAGTTTTCACTCACTTTTAATTTGTAACCATCCCACGCATTCCACTTTTTATGACTTTTCAGTAAAAACTGCCTAGGTTAAGGCCTCACCCTATCTCAGAAATATTTGACTATACTCACGACTTCTTTTTACTTCTATCTTAAATATTTTCACTACATCCACACAAAAAAATGTAATTATGTGAGGATATAGACATATTAACTACCCTTTCTGTGGTAATCACTTTGGACTACATATGTGTATCAAATCATTATGTTGTACATCTTCAACTTAGGCAAAGTTATATGTCAATTTTATCTCAATAAAATTTGATAAAATAAGCCTGAAGTCTTAAAAACCAAAAACCCCTCCTTACTTTTCTTTTATGCTACCACTTTCAGCTAATTCTCTCCTACATCTCCGGTTATGTCTTCTTATTTTTTTTCACATACGCTGAACTTGTAATCATCCTTCAGTTGTTGGTGATCCACAGAGACCCAGAGACCATTCCTTATTCCGGTTTTCTTCACTCACTCAATAATATTTACTGAGCATCCACTATTTGCTAGGAACTTTTCTAGATAATTGTGTCATCAGTGAACAAAGAAGATAAAAATACCTGCTCCTTTGAAATATGCATTTCATAAAAAGTAATCGCTTTACTTTTCTGATTTTGAGCCTCTTTTCTATGTGGGGTTCTTGTACATACAAATAAAATTTTGAACTTGCTTTTCTCCTGTTAATCTGTCCTATGTCAATTTAAGCAACCAAAAAGGTAGAGGAAATCTTTTCCTGCCTAACAGTAGTCAGATGCCTAGACTGAATACTCTGTAAGTGCTAGTGTTTTCTATCTGTAAAAAAATGACAAACCACCTAGGGTAATTTTGATTAAATGAGAGTGGCTAGAGGTAATAGTGTCAGATTAGCAGCAGCGTGATTAATTCCTAAAATAGCCTCTAAATTGGTTTTGCTTCCTCTAGCCTTACACTTCTCTAAATCTTTTCCAATATGATAGTCCAAGTAATCGTCAAAATTTACAGATCTAAATACAATGACACTGAACAGGTCCCCATTGCCTTTACAATAAAGTTCAAATACATTATGTAGTACTGCAGATAAATATTTGTTCTATTTTATTCGTGTTTCTTCTTTCCTTTTAAAAATTTAATCTCTAAGAGCAGCATTAACACTGTAAGGAAAGTCAGCCAGAGTTGAACTTTTTGGTGAAAGATTTTTGATTAATTAACTTCAGTTTCTTTCTTCAGTGTACAACAATCCCAATAGTGGAAGATATTAAACTTTACATCAAGTTGTCTTTTTTGATACTAGCAAGTATGTTTTTCATTTTAATGGTCAAAATGTTGCATGGTCATTTATTGAACTGATAATAGTAATAGTATGACATCACATGAAAAAAGCATTGTGAGAACCTTTGCAGCAATGGAAGCCAAACAGGTGATTTAAATTATTTCCTTCAGGTTTTTTGTCACATTTTCTCTTCCTATAAAACAAACACAAAACACCACAAATTGACTACATAGGTTGCTATGTATTTGTTTTTATGCATGTTTGTGTGCTAGTATGTGCAGGTGAACAGGCATTTATTAAGACTGTCTTACTAAATGGCAAAAATGCCACTACAACAAATCACGTAATACAATAAAATCTCAAATATCATATCTATAAGACATTTACGTGATTTTATAAATAGCTACGCCTGCCATTAAGAAGCAAAAATATTCATTCTATTCACTTCTTACTTGTTTATTTAACAAGTACTAATATAAATAGAAAACACAGTTAAATTTACTTAATACAAATATCAAAGCTGAGCAAAATTACAATTATAGGGCAGGAGACAATATAAGGAGATATAATTGAAACTCAAGTATATATTTATTAAGCTTTCTGATAACCAAGAAACCTCCCCAAACAAATGTATTACATTACCTAAGGACTACATCATATTTTAAATATACTGTCCCTATCGGTCATTATATTACTCATAGAATTTATAAATTAAATGCAATTAACTTACAACAACTGACAAATGTGGTTCACAAAATTATAAAAATTAAATTTTAATCACATCACAATATAAAAGAAACATGATGGCAACCAATGATCAAAACCTTAATCATATATTGATAGATAAGTGTTAAACTTGGATTTAATATCATGCTGTATTATATATTAAAATAAATGATTTTATACAATGTAAAGTTACATTAATCTTTACCTAAAAATACTTTATTTTAACTAGAACGTTTTGTATTTAAGTCAAAATAAAATTTTATATTTATGTATATATATGCTTGACATCTATTCAGCAAAGAATTCCTGAGAAAGAGTACCTTACCATACTTTTCTATGAAAGACAAAGGGCATTTTAAATCTGATCATTTAACTATCATCACACATGGCA
This sequence comes from Galemys pyrenaicus, assembly GCA_019455555.1. Lineage (NCBI taxonomy): Eukaryota > Metazoa > Chordata > Mammalia > Eulipotyphla > Talpidae > Galemys > Galemys pyrenaicus. The sequence goes on from JAGFMF010012007.1 coordinate 866,441, forward strand.
CACTCATTCCAAAAAAATTAAAAATGAAACTAGAGTTTACTTCCTCTCTGAACAGTAATCTTTTTTACCCTTATAATGTTTAACCATACAACTTTAACCTAGCTTTTATTTTATATTATGAACCTAATTTTTTGTGTTCCAAGAAAAATGAAAATTAAATAAAAAATAGATAAAAACTGTTGAAAACAGATAAAAACAGATATGTATATAATATCCTAAATGGACTGCACAATGTGAACAATAAAGAATGAAAAAAATAAGGGTAAAGAGACATGTATGCATGTTATCAAAATTTCAACGTCTAATGATCCACTAAATAGCAAACAGACCAAGCTGGTAAATACAGGAAGTTCCTAGCTTTACTCCAAAGAGAAACAACTAACACTTCACCACAGGGACAGTACACCGAGTGTTTGATTGCTCTGGTTTGTAAAACTGAAGCAGTCCCTGGACATCAGTAACCAACAGTGACTGTATAGAGAAGAAAAAGAGGAGAGTCGTGCTTCATAGATCAGAGCATTATATGAGATTATTATGGACATCTTTATTCCAATAAAGTGAAGAGCTAAGTAGAAATGGGCAAATATTTGGAAGAATACAATCTTCCAAGACTGACTCAGGAAGAGATAGAAAAGCAGAACACACCAATTTCAAGTAAGGAAATTGAAATAGTAATCAAAGATTTCCAAAATACAAAAGCACAGGACCAAATTGGTTGAATGCCAATGGAAATATATTCCCTGTTCATGGACTGGAAGAATTAACACTGTTAAAGTGGTCATCTTACCCAAAGCAATATACAGATTTAGTACAGTCCCTATCAATGTTTCAAGGCATTCTTCAAAGAAACAGAGTAAAATATTTGGATGGAACCAAAAAAACTGAACAGCCAAAGTAATCGTGACCAAAAAATAAGAGGAATGCAGGTATCACACTCCTAGACTACAAATACTACGAAGCTATAGTAATAAAAATAATACAGTATCGGAATAAAAAGAGACACACTGACTAATGGAACAGAACTGCAAGCCCAGAAATAAACTCAAAGTTAGTTGAGTCTATACCCAAAGTTAGTTTGCAACAGAAACGCCTAAAGTATACACGTGGAGAAAAAAAGTCTCTTCAAACAACTGGTGTTGGGAAAACTGGACAGTCACACGAAAATGAATGACTAGACAAAATGAACTCAAAATGGACTGAAGACTTGGAAATGAGACCTGTAACCCAAAAAGTACATAAAGAAATATATAGGCAAAACACTCTGAAACACTTTCAGTGATTTTGGAGGACTCTACTACAATGGCAAGGGAAATGAAAGCAAAAATAAATTGAACTATATCAAACTAAAAAGTTTCTGCACAGCAAGGAAACTATCTTAAAAATGAAAAGACATCTTACTGAATGGGAATATTTCCATATTAGACACCCAACAAAGAGCTAATATCTAAGATCTACAAAGAACTCATAAAACTCAACAAAAGGAAAATAAAACCGGATTTTAAAAAATGGGCCGAATCACTTAAATAGACACATCTCTAAAAGAGATACAAATAAGACTATACTTTCAGGGATCATTTCTATAGTTTGTAAAAGAGATACATAGAGATGGTCAATAGGTACTTGAAAAAAATGTTTGCTATCACTTCTCATCATGGAAATGCAAATCAAAGCCACAGTGAGATACCACTTCCCATCCATGAGAATGGCCCATATCAAAAAGACAGGAAACAGTAAGTGTTGGTGAGGGTGTCGACAAAAAGGAAGAAGGTACACTTCTGCTGGAAATATACACTGGTCCAGCCACTACAGAAAACAGAGTATAGGTTTCTCAAAGCATTAAAAACAGATGAGCAATTCCTGTCCTAGGTATCTACCCAAAGAATACAAATACAGTAATCTGACAGGACATATGCACTTCAATTCAGAGAATAGCACTACTTACACAGCCAGTGTTTTGTAAACATTCTGAGTGTGGAACTGAAGTTACCAGAGGAGAAGATGGGGTTAGGAGCAAAGGGAGGAGGAGACCCAAGGGACTATGTGGAAGATTATGGTTGCTTTGGTGGTGGGTGTGGTGTGGTAACATATATCTGCTGTGTTGTGTATCTAAACACCGAATTACGTATGTTGTTTTACACAGCAACATTAAAAAATACTAAATACTTCAATTAAAAAATACTAAAAAGAAAAAAACTCAGGAGAAAAGCAGTATCACAATATCTTGCTCTGAGAGACAAAAATGACCTTGTTTACAAAACAGCAACAGTAATTTGCCACTGTCAAAGACTATAATTACTGATTTACTTACTTTGTTGGATATAAAATTTTATAAAATATTAAGATATATTTAATATCCCTTTATTGAGATGAATCATAATTACACATTTGTTACTTAATATTCCTCTATCTGTCCAATCTTTTCATAAGAAAACACAAAATAATGTTATGCCCAAATTGCTGTCAGAAGAGGATTGTTAGTGAAACACATGGAAGCTTTTACCTGTCCAGCCAAGCAAGCAGACTCTTGGCTGCTCCAATCAGATCCACAACCGAAGTCAGAAAGTCATTTGGCAATTTTCGGCTGGTTCTCCCATCATAATGCCCACTCCTTCTCCTTCCTGTTATAAAATTCTGTAGATTTTTTGCAGATGCATTCAATTTGTGAGAAAGGGTTTTTAGATTTTCTGTTTCCAAGCCGTAGTTCTAGATTACAAAACAAAGACAACAAATATACTGAAAATTAGAATTTTATTCATTTTGAAAACCATTTACTAAGTACTGTGTAGACGTAATAGGACTAGAGTTTGGAGTTACAAGTAAATTAGGTAGGATTCTTGATCTAGTGGAACTTATAGTCAAATGAGAATTTATGGAAATGTCAGATAAACAAGTTATAAAAATCTGTGATGAACTAATTATGAATACAGAACTATAAGGGTATTATGTCATGAACTATGCCACTGTAGGATTCCTAGGTGGATTTTTAAAAACTTAAACCTATATTTATATACTTGTGAAAGTCAACAATTACTATTAACAATTATTTTGTCTGTTGTCATATGCATTGCCATGAATATAGTACCACTAAAATCTCTACTTTCGCAACATAGCACAACCCACCAAAATGAAAAAGCAAGAAATAATTAATATGTAATAAACCCTTTTTCTGTATACTCTACATAATGACTCATGTGAGATTCTTTCATAATATATTACCAGGAAAAACTCTTCTTCAGAGAAACCAATGCACTTTGTCCTTTCTTTTCCACAGGGTAATTTTTGTTGAATAGAATTCAAAACTATACTTCTATTTAAATTCATATTCATTTTTCTCATGGATGCATTAGCTCAGTCAAATGTGAAGCACATCTAAAGCAATCAGTGCCTTTTTGTAAGTATGTTTTCTCCTTTTTCTTAGTCTTGCTTTTCAATTTGTACTAGCGTATTATTCACCCTAGATAGTCTGTCTAAGAATTATTACAAAAAGGTTTACAGGAATAAATATAAGTAAATCATTAAATCATATTCAATATGGAAATATTGTAGAATCCCATCAAATATATTTTAGGGGAAGATTTTATAAGTAACAATAAATTTTTAAAACAGACAACTGCAAAACTGTCACGACTGATACTACAAGAAAGGACTTGCCCTACTACCTAGTCTCTGAGCATCTACTTCAGAAGTTTCGTGATTGTAACTCTCTCCCTGCTCCTCTGAAAAGTATGTAAAAATTTCGTAAGTTAAATAAACCTGTAATAAACATCATAACCAACCCAGGAAATGTTTTTCTCAAAGATCCGGGAACCATCTCTTTCAAATGTCTTTGTCCAGGATGTTAGAGAACCAGTCTCAGGTTCTGTGGGAGGTTAGGAGCCTAAATTCTAAATTCTGCCTTACTCCGCTTACAAAACGACTTACACGTATAAAAATCAGAGCTTTATTTTTAAACTTTGAATAAAGTTGATTGGTTAGCAAGTAAAGTTACTTCCAAATACTAAGTGAGTTTAGAGTAAACTGTGTGACAAATGGGACTATTAGGTCCTCCACTTGAGGACTAGGTGTTATTTATTTTCATAGCATGTTTGTAGTAATTTGCATTTGTTTGACTATATACAAGAATAAAATTTCTCTCTGTACTGCAATCTTAGTGGATTACTTATGAATTTTAATGCTTATTCAGTAATAAAAATGGTTTTAAGTCAACTAATTTTGAGCTGTAAAACACCTCTAAGGAAAGCTAATTAATTTGATCAAAGATGAACTTCATCAAACAACTACACAGCATGTACAATACTGTCACATGTAAAATTAAAATTATTATCACCTTACAGGAAATAATAAGCTCCAAAGAATATTCTAAGCTTTTAAGGCCCAAACACATTTAAAGTAGATTTACCCTCTTTTTATAATTGAGAAAAGTGAGGCACAGGGAGATTTTTTGGTTAAAAAGGAGACCAAGCTCAAAATGGGTCTCACAAGTCACTGGGGCGGGCACATGTTAGGGGATGCTTCTACCACAACTCCTTAGCAACAATATCCCACCCAAAGCAGGTGGGAACCACAAATGAAGCAAAATACTGGGAGAATGAGAAAAGGAGGAAAATGGCCCAATCAATTTAACTATTATCATTAAGCAAAGAACTACAGGGAACCTATTTAATATGAAATTTAAATTTGTGTTATTTCTGGTGATATAAGAAAAAGAACTTGAAGAAAACAAAGGAGGGACTAGAAAAGGAAATGGATACATAAACATTAAGTACCAAATTATGTTAAGTATGTTACCAATCAAGATTTAATAATGATGAAAGTCTGTACTTTGGTGAAGATTATATTTTATTAAAATAATGCTTTCTTGGAGTCAAGGATTTATTTTTAAAAACACACAGTATATCAAATATTCAAGAGCTTGATTTGAATTGCAATATTCCTCTCTTAAAGATGTCTGGCTTGCTCAAGTGAAACAATACTCTATTGAAATTCTATTCCATGCGAGCATGGATTATACGTGAAACCTCTGGGATATTTTATCCAGGATGTTACTACAAGAAGAAGGAAATCCTTTTATAAGTTTATATAAGATACTCTCTAATGACTAGATAGGAACAATTTATAACTATAGCAACTAAATGTAAATGGTACTTCTGGAGTGCTTAAAAGTATTTTCAGAAGCTTATCCCTTTGTTAAAGGATTTCCCCTGATGTATAACAGTTTGCATTCTTCATTTCTGTGTATTAATGGTTTTAATGAGGAAAGTTATTTACAAATAATTTATTTTATACAGATGATATTTAGACAAATAGGAAATTAGTGATGCAACTTTTACTCTGTAGCTATCAGCCTCTATAAAAGATCATTTCTATAATACTATCATCTCAAATAGTTTATTAGAAAAGATAAAGTAAGTTAAACCAATGCAAGTATTATAAATAAAAATTTGAAGGCAAAATGTACTTTGAAGCCTTCAAAATTTAAGATAACACTAAAATTATTATTTTCTTAAAATATGATTTAAGAATTACGAACTAGGAAAATCTGAACAAAACCTGGAAGATAACCTGACAAAGTCCCCTAACTTGGAATCCTACTAAAGGAATGCCCTAAATGGAGCAGCAGTGAAAAGTAAGACTGACAGAGGAGTTCGGCGGCAAGAACAGACAAAAGACACTGTCAGAGGATGGAGAGGGACATCTTTTCCTGGAAGAGAAATGTAACCATTTAAATATGAAATGTATGTAGTTGTCTCCTTTGTCCCGTATGTCACCTATCTGCTCATATACTTGGCCACAATCAGTCCTGACTCCAGTCCACACTTCAGACCGACCCCTCACAGCCAGTGTAGTCTTGCGGAGTAAACGATAAGCTCATATCGTTCTTCTCTTTCAATTATACACATGGAAAAGTACATATAAAAGTAATGGAGGACGCACTTAACATTTGAGAAAACTGAGTTGGCTATATTCTCAGTAAACTTCACTAAAAGTATCCAATACTGACACCACATATTATACAATGTCAATGTTATTTTACTTAGAGCTTAATTTGAATGAATCAATGTAGCAGGTGTTTAGGCTTACAATACTTTGTTTTATAAATGAGTAAGTTCTAAACGGATGTTTTAATGAACTTTTTTAGAAATAAATTATTTTAAATGAATGAACCAAGCAATTACGTTGCAAAGAAATAAATCATAGCAATTGCAGACATCAGAATTTTCGTGCAAAATGTCTACTGCATGAAAAGTACATGAAGAATGAATTAAAAACTGTTCTTAGGCAGATGTAAATGATTCACTTGTACTTCCTAAATAAAAGATATATTGTCATAATATAAATTAAGGATTTTACATTAAATAACACTTATGCCTTACAACTTCAGTTAATATACTGTGCTCTCTAGTTAATCACACTAAGTAATAGTATAACAGTTTGAAAGTTAGTACAACTTCAAATCATCAATAGTTTATTTCTCCTTAGAAAAACTTGGTATAAAACAACAGAGTTACTGCTTAATAAATACATGTTAGATGAATGAACAAGTTACTAAAGAAACCCTTGATTTCCATCAGCTGTCATAATATGTGTTCCCCATCAGTACTAACCTTAAGGCCATGCAAATGAAACATATTCCGTAGCTTAAAAGAAACAGGAATTTGGTGATTTTTCTGTCTCCTGTATAGAAGATCAGAAACTTCAAAGCAAGAGGCCATGTAGGCAAAAGATAAAATTACAGTTCTCTGGAGAAAGGCAGAAAATTTAATTCAGGAAGGTAATGTTATAATTTAACATCCTGTGTGTGCTAAGTACCTGACGAAAAGCACAGTGGTGGACTGAAAATGAGTGTTAAGTTGCCTTTCTTCCCATCAATTTTCACTCTGCACCAGCCAAATTAAAATTCTGATTTTTCTCTGTGCACTCCGTATTCTTTCACAATTCTGTCTTTACACAAGATATTCCTTCTGCCAGATAACAATTTCTCCAACTTTTTTCATCTGACAAACATCCACTCCTCCTGCAAGTCCCAAAGCAAATTCCACTTACACTTGCTGGATTCCTCAGCAGTGTTCATCATTTCCTTCACACTCCCCTGGGATGTTCTTTAAATCTATTATCTTTTAATGATGGGTGGATGTCTTATTTACTGGCCTACATACATCGTCACTGGATGTACAGACTCCCTTTTTGATCTCTGTATTCCCATGGCAAACACTACTTGAGCAGGAATATATATTAAAAGAAATTAATACAATAAATATATGGAGAAAGCAAGGCCAGTAGAGACAGTACAGTTTCAAAGAGATAAGACATAGTTCCCCTAACCAAGTGAGTTTGCTGCTGAGGGATTTCTTCTCCTGACTTTAGACACACAGAAGAAAATCAGAACTCACTGCTCAGAAATTTGCTTTTTATTCCATGGAAAACATCTGTGGCATAAACTGGATGTTTGCACTTCTAAATGAAATTTAATATTTGACCTCTTTGGGGAATGTAACCAGTTTACTGCTGAATAAACACAGAAAGAATGAAATCGGTGTTTTCTTTTCCCCAAGAAAATACAACACTACAGTGCTTAAATATAGAACTGCAGCAGGATTAAAACTCAGTATAGAAAGTCAGATAGTATAGCTCTATGGCTCAAACATGGAAATGGTCTAGACATGCAGCTCTGCTCTCATTCCTTTATGTAAGTTTATATCAGTAGAGGTTGCTGTTTGTGAACCAAATTTCAAAGCCTCTATGCAGGTCTCAACTCTCTGTATATACCCTGGACTTCCAAGTTCTGAACGCAACTATTACAATTACAGAAAATACAGCAAATGAGGCACTGCCAGATCAGATGCCCATCTCCAAATCACTTCTATTGCATTTTCACAGCCACTGAATAGACTTGGAGACCACTAGGCAAAACCATCCTGGACTATTACCTTATCCTAACTACTATCTTTTGTTTCAGGTATGATTTCTTCAATCATACTTGAATCATTCCGGGATGGTACTGCAATGCCCACCAAGGCAGCACGCATCTCTTATGATGTTAAGAGACTTTATAGTCTGGCCCTATTCTATCTTCCAGGCCTAATTTTTTGCCTGCTCTCTCCTTTGTTATTATAAATAGCTTACCATTTTTCAAACACACCACTCATGCCCTTTATTCTGTGTGCTCTGTTTTAAAATCAACCTGGAGGGGCCTCCCTGGTGGCGCAGTCAGTTAAGCAACGCACTATGAAGCAAACCTCAGTCACTGCAGCACGAGTTCAATCCCTGCTGCCGGCCAGGGCAGGGGACCCACATGGCGCGGCAGACCTCTCCTGCTGTGCCCGCTGCTCCCCTCAGCAGTGTACTTCTGTTGATCTGCCTGTTCTGCTCCCCACTCTCTGTGGTGAATCCTCTCACCCCCCACACTTCTGACCTGTACCCCTGTGCTTGTATGCATATATAAATAAATCTTTAAAAATAAAATAAAATAAAATCAACCTGGAATGCCCTTCCTTCACCTACCAAACACACACTCATCCACCACTAGGCTGTTTAATTATCACCTCTTTGGCAAAATAAACCTGTATGTCTTATAGTTATTTTCTCTTCTGTGCCACCCATAATACTTATTTTGTACTTTTTACTTTAGTAATTATACTACTGTGTTGTGATTATCTCTTCCCCCACTAGGCTTTTCAAAAGGGCAGATTTTACAGCTGACACACACAGTACCAAGCATATTAGCTGTCTCTTGAATTGAACTGTTTATTATCTACTCATTTCTTATTAATCATCATAATGATAGTTACTATTCACTGAATGTCTACTGTGTGCCAGTCACTGAATTAGACACTATACGTAAACTGTATTTCATTTGGTTTTTATTGTAATTAGACTATATACACCACGTCACCTGCTGTTCACTACCGCAAGATAGTTATTTTCATTTTAAATAAAAACTAGTTAGGATGGGGGCCTCCCTGGTGGCGCAGTGGGTTAAGCAATGCTCTATGAAGCAAACTGCAGCACGAGTTCGATCCCGCTGCCGGCCAGGGAGGGGACCCACATGGCGCAGCAGACCTCTCCTACCTCGCCCGCTGCTCCCCTCTGCCCTCAGCAGTGTGTTTCAATCAGTCTGCCTGTTCTGCTCCCCACTCTGTCTCTGGTGAATCCTCTCACTTCCCTGGACTCTGGCCTGTGTATCCCAGCTCTTGTATGTATAAATAAATCTTTAAAAAAAACACCAAACTAGTTATGATGAAATTATTCGCCCCCAAAATTAGTAACTGACTAAGACAAAATTTCAACATTAGATTACATTACAAAGCTCATGTTCTTTCTCACTGCACTTGTCTCCTCACAAACACCTGAATTTAAAACCAATCATCTTAGCTAACATGGAAAAAGAAGTCCATGTTCTTCTCAGAACGGCCAATGCATTACCAGAATCTGGCAGGATGATTACTTTGACATCGATTTCTCTTGTCTAATAAAGCATTTATCTTTTTAAACATATAAAGTAACTGTATAGTATACAATATTCAATTTTCATTGGCTATATACATAAAGACACTGAAAGAACTTGACTATTGTTATGAATGAGTTTGCTAAAAAAGGTTTAATATTTGTGATACTGAATCAAAGCTTTTAGAAGAGCATGAGCTTTATAACTGATTGTATATAATTACATATCTCAAATACTGCTGTGAAAACCCCCCCATGCTTTCTAGTAGCCGAATGCAATGTCACCAGTTTAGTTATAAACTTCTTTGTCATTTGATACTGCACAATGCATCAAATTCAGTAAAGGAAGAAAACACCATATTGAATTGGTAGAGAATTAGAGTTCCTTTCTATTTGCCTGAGTTATTTTTAAAAAGGGACGGAAAGGTAAGGCAACAAAACAATTAAAAAGGAAAATAATTTCAAAAGGAAAGAAAACAAGAAAAACAGGCAGTCTCCTTCCCCACCTCTTTTATGTCCTTACCAGAGCGCACAGAAGGTCAACTGCTTCCAAGATCAGTTCCTGATGGCCAATGCGGCTCACCCCCAGATCTTCCAGCTCCTGATGTGTGATGCGCAGCAGTTGGTCCCCACTGATCTTCTCCCTCTCAAAGTTCTTAATATATTGCTGCAAACAATCATCAAGACCTACACAAGAAAAACATGGAAAATGAATGAAAAAACAGTTGAACCAAACAGAAAAAGGTAAAATAAAGCAAGCATTATCATCTACCAAGTTAACTCTTGCCAACTCTGCATTAGTTTAGTCATGTACTCTTACCAACCTATATTACAGATGGACTGCGGGGGGGGGGGGGGGCGGGAANGAATCACTTCCATCACATGCTGAGTTGTTAGAGTCCTATTTGATTTTTCCTCAGCAATTACTAGAAATCTTTTTTTTTTAAAGATTTATTTATTTATGCATACAAGGACTGGGGTACAGGCAGTGAGAGGAGTCACCAGAGACAGAGTGGGGAGCAGAACAGGCAGACCGACTGAAACACACTGCTGAGGGGAGAAGCGGACGAGGCAGCGAGGCAGAAGAGGTCTGCTGCGCCGTGTGGGGCCCCTCCCTGGCAGGGAACAGGGATCGAACTCATGCTGCAGTGGCTGCTGTATACTTCACAGTGCATTGCTTAACCCAATGCACCACCAGGGAGGCCCCAGTTACTAGAAATCTTTACCTCTCTTTTCAACAGTCCTTTTTATTGCCTCTTTCATAAAGTTGTTAATGTACAGGTTCCCCTCTCCTAAAATTATCTCCATCCTACTTTTCCTTTCTTTCTTAATACCATGGAAGAGGGAAAGGTATTCTTCCTATACATAGCATTGAAATCCCATCTTTGTCACCTTAACTAGTCAACGATTAAAAAATTAAATTCACTCTGTATTTTAACCATTTCCTATTTATTGACTCCTCCTATGTCCAAACTTTACCACTCTAAAAAGAAGCAATGCAAAAAGTCTGTTTCCCTTGATCCTGTGTTCTGCACCAGTCTGGTGTTCTCTTCAGATCTGTGTCCCTTCTTTTATTTTTCCGCTGCAATAAAACCCTTCCTTGATCCACTCATTTGGATTTCCCCAAGTCCAAAAGTGGAAATCCAGTACAGATACATTTTCAAGATGACTCAGGGCACTTTTTAAGAGATTGGCTACTCTATAGATAGGGACAGTTTCAATCACCTATGAAATGGTCTGATATAAGGATGAACTGGAATAACGTGATTACTTCTCTTCAGATTTTTAAGTAAAAAACAGTGAGAAAATGAGGCCGTTAGCAAAAACTAAAAGGTCTTGAGTTTATCAAGGTAGGAGAGGAGAGGCTATAAGGGGCTATATTCCAACTGAAATTAATCACAGAGCCAAACATATAAACATGTTGAAAAAGCAGAAACAAGGTTATAACATATATGCAAAAGGGAGTAAGGTCCAATTACAGGGATTATGTAGACACTGAGAGAAAAATCAGGTCCTAAAATCTGCCTGGTTGCTGACAGGGTCTAGTAACAGGTCACAATTCCTTACCTGACTGTTAATCTTACAGTAACTAGTTACCTTGTAGTCTCTCTTTCTTTTTTCCCATTCCCCATTGACATGTACACATTGCTATCACCTGGTTCTCTAACCTTTTCATTTATTCTAAGTCTCCTTTCAAGGGAATTTCAGTATTTTAGGACAGTTCTCCATTCCAGGGATCCTGTCCTAGACTCCTTCTCACACATTCTTTACATTCTAATGGAACAATCTCATCATGCCCTTATCTTCAACTATTATTTCACACCTCTCCTGTGAATGCCAGACATATTTATCTATCCATCTCAACATGTCCACAATATACCCCATTTTCCCATCTAGAGGAACCTCCCTGCTGCATTCACTGTCTTAATAAATGCCACTACTACCTAACCTAACACAAAAATATATGGGAGCCATCTTAGATTTATCTACCTTTCTTATATCCCTGAATCCAACTAAAATCTGTGTCTTAACAACTAGTTGGTTCTCTGAAATAACTTTTGCATATATCTTTTCCTCTCATTCTCTAATGTCATCTTCCTAAAGCAGGCTATAAACATCTCTCACCCGGTCTAAAACAGCTTTGTGGTTTTGACACTGCTAGTCATTCTCCTCTCCGTGTCATCTTACCCAACATAAAAATTCTGATATTATTCTCATGTCAAAATTTTTCAATGTCTCCTCATATTATGAACTCCTTCACATAGTGTTCAAAGCTCTTTCTGATATGGACCTTGTCATTCTATACAGACATGCCAGATATCCTCCACATCTCATGTCTCCCATCCCACAGACATCCATTACAATGCCCACATTGTAATGTAATTTTTTGTTCTATATTTGTGTACCCAATAATGGCCTGGAAATTCCTTGAAGTTGGGCACTGTGTCTTGGAATTTGGAGAACCCAGGGCTTAAACACAGTGACCGATACAGAGTGATGCTCAGTAAATGCAAACTGAACAATTTAGACATTTATCTGTATTCTATATACAACCTGATAAGAGCAAAAAGGGACATTTGACTTATTTGCTTTCATATTCAGATTTTTATATTTTTCTCTATCAAGGTAACATTGGTTTATAACATAGTACACAATTTAGGGGAATAGATTCATTCCTCCTCAGATATATGTCACCACACTATCCCACCATCAGAAAGTACTCATAGTCCTATTCCTTAGGCCATTGACTCTCTTCCCCACTTTGTACCCAAACCCCATCCTCCCTCCTCAAACTGCCTTAATCTGTAGTGATATTTCTAGGGCTTGTACTGATTTAGTTTTCTCAGTTAAAAAAGGAATATTTTAAATGAGCTAAATTTAAAAATATAACAGGCAAAAAGGAAGTTCGGCACATGGTATTTTGAGGCACTTAGGTCTCAATGCATGAGTATATACTGCATAATATGAGATAGAATGCTATTATTGAGTTGATCTTTGCTTATGTTTAAGTGTAAACATAAAAGAATGAAATATAAAAGAATGATAAAGCTCTCCCAGAGTACCAATGCCAGCATCTTTTCCAAGGTTTAAAGTAACATCTCAGTGGGAAAAAAAACCCCTAAACATTCTAAGCGGCAGGGTACAAACAAGGGAGAATGGCTTGACCAGTATCTAATCAACTGATGCCTGACTCAATTATCAAAGTATATTAGCCCATAATATAGGAAGCATTTTAGCACCTGTATTTAAAATGCAAAGTACAGCTAGGAAATGATACAACATTATAACAATAATCACTTCATTTTCAATGTTTTTTTTTTAACTTTTAAAAAATTATATATATATATTTTACATTATTTTTCATATTTGTACAGTGTATACTTTCTCCTCTTGAGTGTAGTCCCCACGAAATTCCCATCAGCAATTCACCAGTGTCCCATCACCATAGTCCCTTAAGCTCTTCCCACCAATTTTGTTCTTTCTCCTGCCTCCTCCCCTGGGGTATGTCTCAGTTTCATAGTTGTCTGTTGATTTTGATTTTTAATTTATTATAATTTTTTTTCTTTAGCCCTATATTTGTTTCCTCTACATTGATCCTATAAGTGAAACCATCCAATATATTTCCTTTTCTTTCTGGTTTATTTCACTGAGCATAATCCTTTGTAGCTCCATCCATGTTGTTGCTGCAAATTGCATGCGTTTATCTTTTTTTGATTGCTGCATAATATTTCATTGTGTATATATACCACTTCTTGATCCAGTCATCTATTTTTGGGCGTTTGGGTTGTTTCCATACAATATTTGTATTTTTGAACTATAAGGTGTTTGTATATGTTTTTCTTACCTGAATTATAAATAATCAATTATCTTACAGTATTTCTGAATTGTTTTGACTAAAAAGTCAAACAAAAATAAATATCTGAAATATCTGTATGGCGGAAATATGATCCAGAAAGAGTAGTCTGTAAAATTCATACTATTTTTAAAGTAGCGCTTTTCCATCTTTAAGGACAAATTACTTAGTTGTGACATTAAATAAAACATAAACGAATATACCAGATTTCTAAAATATATCAGATCCTTAAAATTGTTATTATTTACTTTATTTTCCTATGATTTTTAAACTCTACTATTGCATGAATTAGTTTTAGGTTTCACCCAATTTTACCTTCTTGTTGATATGCCCTAAATAACTATAAATAAAATTTAAAACTACCGCTTATAAATCCCTACCCTTTTTTCTTTTTCTTTTCTTTTTTTTTTAAAAGATTTATTTATTTATGCATACAAGAACTGGGGTACAGGCCAGAGGTGTGGGGGGTGAGAGGATTCACCACAGAGAGCAGGGAGCAGAACAGGCAGATCAACAGAAGTACACTGCTGAGGGGAGCAGCGGGCACAGCAGGAGAGGTCTGCCACACCATGTGGGTCCCCCCCCTGGCTGGCAGTAGGGATCGAACTCGTGCTGCAGTGACTGCGGTTTGCTTCATAGTGCGTTGTTTAACCCACTGCTCCACCAGGGAGGCCCCCTACCCTTTTTTCTTAAGAAAAAATTAAATTTGGGTAAATATTCTAAATTGCACAAATTTATCATGCACTTTTGTCAACTGAAACACTAAACAAACTATATTCTATTTTGTCTGCTATAAGACCACGCCTTAAAATGTGAAGTGTCAGAAATTACATTGCTTTGCTCAATCTGCAGGCAACAGGAATGAACAATCAGAGATACAGAAAGAGGATTCAAAAATAATGAAACATTTACAAAATGATAACTAGAGAGATATCCTAAGAACGTACAAATTTTCATTAAGTCAGTATTCCTGAAGATGTACTGAGGTGAGAAACCTGCTCATCTGCAATCTATACAGTGCTGGTAAACTAATCTTAACTCAGTAACGTGAAAAAGAAAAAAAGAAAGAATATAACAAATCTGTTATAATATGGAAGCAGAAATAGAATATGCAAAACATAAATTTCAATATATTTAACATTTAATATGGTTGTCAGAGGATGACTATCTCTACTCCAAGAAATTTTACTTTATAGATCATTTTATGTGTAACATATATATATATATATTTTAAAGATCTATTTATTTATGCATACAAGAACTAGGGTACAGGGCAGAGGTAGGGATGTGTGAGAGGATTCACCAGAGACAGAGCGGGGAGCAGAACAGGCAGATCGACTGAAGCACACTGCTGAGGGGAGCAGTGGGAGAGATAGAAGAGGTCTGCTGCACCATTTGGGTCAGCTCCCAGGGTTCGGATCGAACTGGTGCTGCAGTGGCTGCAGATAGAGTCTCAAATCTGAGACTTAACCCCTTGCACCACCAGGGAAACCACAACACATCTATTCTTATATAAAAGAACATTTCCTGATACTTGTAGCAAAAAATAAAATTTAAATTCAACAGTTCAGAATTTCTGTTACAACTCACAATTTACTATGAATAACAGAGACATGAAGATATGTGAGGAAAATAAGTTTGGGAAATTAAAACAAACATGCATCAACCCCATAGCCTTTTGCTTACACGTATACATGAGTGGTAGATATTTCAAGACAGATCTTACTTTTAATCTAGCTTTCAGTCTCTTCATTTCACTGACACTGCTTTTTGCTAAGACCACTGGTGACCAATAATACCAGATTCAATTGCCTCATTTCCAATCTCATTCTCCCCTAAGCAACCTATTTTTCTAATTCTACTACCATTTT
The DNA here is from genome assembly GCA_019455555.1 of Galemys pyrenaicus. Lineage (NCBI taxonomy): Eukaryota > Metazoa > Chordata > Mammalia > Eulipotyphla > Talpidae > Galemys > Galemys pyrenaicus. Next base: position 882,110 of record JAGFMF010012007.1, read on the forward strand.
TCCAGTCTCAGAACCATTTTTAATGACTCCCCAATCTAATCACTTAATGTTGTCACGTTAGTGAGAAGCATAATTTCTTCATTCACTGTAGCTCTTCCTCTGTCCTTTCATTTCTGATTCCACTGGCACCACCGTACTCATGCTGCACAGTATTCTCTGATGCCTCCCTGCTCGCCCTGCCAGTAGTCTGGCCAGGCTATCACTACTGGAGCTCTAAAAACTCTTTGAGCAAGCCATTTTCCAATTTAAAAGCTTCAACGTCTCCTCTGCCAAAAGGTCCAAATTCAAAGCTTTTTTTTTTCTAAAATTTTTAAACTGTAAGGTTATTTCTGTGTGTCAGTATTAAGTAGTATCCAGCTTTTATTTGCAATATCTACTTTACACAATAAAAGGATCTTCTATAATATGAACAGCAGAAAACTCAAATAACCATGCTTTTCTTCTAAACATAGGATAGTACATATTGATAAATGAGCTAGCAAAAGACAATTCACATTTAAGATCTTAGGGCTAAAGGATTAAATTATATTTGGTAGCATTTGAGCAGTTAAGTAAACGTAACTATACTGTCATTATTAAAAAACCGGTCCACTGACAAAAATGTATAAGCTACTTTATAGATATCCAGAAAATTTAATGAATCAAATTCCTGAAGCTTTTTAGAAAAATGAGATTTTTGCCCTAAAACCTATGTAGTTAATTTTTTCCCATATAGTTCTGGAATGGCATAGCCATACAAAATTACTATTATATAATTCAGAAAAGAGCTGGCTATCATCACCCTTCAATAGTAAAATATATTTACTCCCTGCTTTGCCTTTATATATTTATATACTTACATATATTTTTATATTTTCCTCTGCCAAAAAATTAAGAAAAGTTTTCTTCAAAAGCATCCATGAATAAAACTTAGCTGTCTCTAAAAGGAAAACAAAAACCTTTGGGAACCATGTTTCAAAAATCTTCCTAATTAGGTATTTAGGCGATAATCCACAATGGCTTTGATTGCAGGATAAATATAGGACTGCACTCAGACTTTTGACAAAATATACATAATTACAAAGATTTAGCAAAGTATGGACAACAATTTTTTTTTAAACTCATGGCACTGAAAATTGCAGCATCAAGAGGCTTAAGGGTTGGGACATTAAGCACAATATTTGCCCCAAAATACACACTAGACTTTAGATAAGTACCTGTCTATTGTGCCAACTTTTCCCCCAAAGATTCAGATGAGGTGTCTACAATGTTTTTGATGAAGCAGTCAGTCAACTGGCCCTTCCTTAGGCTCATCACAACTCCCAATGTGATAACCAGTCTCAGAGTTCCCAGCAACAATTATATTATGAATGATTCTAGGCTTGTTTTATTGTGAGGATTTAGAAATCGTGAGATTTTAAAGCAAACAAGACCTTGAGTATTTAAATTCTGCCAGCTGGAAGGAAACTTCCAAAAGAGATGGATATGATTATGGCATTGACAAAAAACGGAAAGAAAAAAAAAATGTATGCCATGCAACAACTCAAAATTCCAACAAGTAATAGGAAATATCTGCTCTAACGAGAGGATAACAAGAAAAACAGCAAACTGGGGTATTCGTACCATGGAATACTACTCAGCAATCAAAAAAATTACTAATACAACAACTTCAATATATCTCAAGAGTATTAGACTGAGTGAAAAAAAGCCAGATTCAAAGCGGTTTACTAAATGAGTCCAATTATGTCATGAAATGCTGATAAAGGCAAAAGTATAGCAGCAAAAACAAACAAAAAACCACATCGGTAGATACCAGGGATTGGAAATAAAGAGGGATTGACTATAAAGCTGGAGTGAGTTTTTTGGGATGATGAAATTGATTGTGCTGGCTGTATAAATCTACATATATGCTAAAACTCAAGCTTATCACCAAATTTTACTCTGAAAAAATTATAAATGAATTACAGGCTACACAATATTTGGAAAATATGCTTAAACTAAAAATTTAACTGCAAAACATTTCTCTTGACATCATTTTGTCATAGTGTTTGACATAAAAGAACTAGGTTCCGTTCAACATTCTATTCAAGCATAAATGAATTACAGGCTACACAATATTTGGAAAATATGCTTAAACTAAAAATTTAACTGCAAAACATTTCTCTTGACATCATTTTGTCATAGTGTTTGACATAAAAGAACTAGGTTCCGTTCAACATTCTATTCAAGCATTCCATTCAACAACTATTTATTAGGTAACTAAGTTTGGAGCAGTATGCACCAACGCATTTAACTACCTTTGAAAAGATACTCTGCCCTGCTGGTTGACAGAGCGGAGAGGCTATAAACAGAATTCTGGGAAGCTGTGGATAATAGAGCGGGTGCAAACAGATGCATTAAGAAAGCAATCACCACCTGGATTTCCAAGGACTATGCTGTGGGCTCAGAATGACTAATCACCACTGTTTATACTTTTAAATTCTTCTCAGACCTTTTTTTGGTTAACAATTTAATAAATTAATGTAGTCTGTCTTTAAAACAGACTAAAAAAATCTTGACTGGGTAGTAATGTCAACTGTTCCATTTTGCAATTATTTCAGCATCCCTATAATATGCCTCTGATTCGTTTTAAATCAGAGTAGATTGTTAAGTGCCAGGTGACATTAAAACAATGTCAAAGAAAAAACTGGTTTAAAATTGCCCTCTTATAGAAAACAAACAAAAAAAGAAAGCAAAGAAAGGAGAACACTTAATCAGTATGGAAACTAGGAAGAGTACCAAGCACGTAAGAGACAAACTAAAGATTTAATGTTAAAAAATGTAAAAGATTCTATTTCAAACCAAAGCCCAAAACAGTTAAGAAAAAGACAGGTTTGACTACATACAAATTAAGTGTTTGTTTAAAAAAAAAATTAAGTGTTTGTTATGATACAACAAATCAGAATAGTAACAAAAATTACTTAAATATATCCAGTGATAAAAATCAAAGTCAACTCAAAAAAAGCAAAGTAACATATATATATGTGTATATATATATACACACACTAATAAGTTCCTTAAAACTGCTCAATTTAAAAATATTGAGATGTGGGGGCCTCCCTGATGGCCCAGAGATTTAAGTCTCAGCACTTTGAAGCTATCACCAGCCACTGCAGCATAAATTCAATCCCTAGCCAGGGAGCTGACCCACATGGTGCAGCAGACCTTTCCTGTCCCCTCAGCAGTGTATTCCAGTAGATCCGTCTGTTCTGCTCCCCACTCAGTCTCATGCTGCTCTCCCTCAACCTCTGGCCTATACCCAAGTTTTTCTACAAAAAATAAATAAATAAAAATCTTACAATAAAGGAATGATTCTTTAAAAATTAATAAGTGGAAGATATTACTACTCAGCATCAACTCTTCCATTTGGAAATAATGGAAAACTGCCAACTTAGAATTTTCTAAAAGAAATTTGAACACAGTAAATAAGACCAGGCTCAGAAGGAGCCTTTTTCTGTTTATTTGCTTTCTTGGGAATCCTCATGAAAAGAAACTGTTTACTAATTTGTTATAGAGCAACTACTTGCTTGCAAGAAGGTGACCAAAGGATAGCATTGAAGAATATAAGGAAAAGGAATTTTCTTAAGTCAGCTACACTGTATTGGTTTTGGTGGTATGTAAAATCTGTTCATTTGAATGCAGCTTCAGATTTGATTGCTAACTGGGAACCTACACTGTAATAGATTCGTTAGTGTATACTAATCTTTTTTTCTTATTTAAGTAACACTGCTTCTAATACACTATTATATGACTCAGAAGTTACGATTGTACCTCTTCAGATGCTTGTTCACATACTTCAACCACCACCAAGGTACCTATTACCCTCCACCATGATCGGCTGGCCCCTCCATATTCTACTCTTCACACTTCATATTCCCCCACTAGTTACCTCAATTCTGATGTTAGACAGAACAGGCAGAGTGACTGAAATACACTGCTGAGAGGAGCACTGGGCAAGGCAGGAGAGGTCTGCTGCGCCATGTGGGTCCCCCCCTTCCCTGGCCGGGGACTGAACTCATGCTGCAGTGACTGCAGATAGCTTCACAGTGCTGAGACTTAACCCCTTGCGCCATCAGGGAGGCCTCTAATTTATGAGCTTCTTGAGGAAGGTAGTTAGGTCTCACAGATTGTGTATCTAACTAACAAATAATGACTAGTTTTAGTGTTACACAAAAGCTCTCCTATTCTTTTTTTAAAAAAATATTTATTTTATTTATGTACGCATATAAGAACCAGGGTGTAGGCCAGAGGTGTGGAGGGTGAGGATTCACCAGAGAAAGCGTGGGGGAGCACAACAGGAGGATTTATTGAAACACACTGCTGAGGGTTGCAGTGGGCGATACAGTAGCTAGGTCTGCTGCGCCACGTTGGATCAGCTCCATGGAAAGGGATCAAATTCAGGACATAGCAGTGCGTTGCAATGGTTGCACTTAAGCTGTAGGCTACCAGGGAGGCCTTTGCATTTTACGTTTTGCGCTCACAAATATTTTCTCATTTAATCCTTCGAACAATCTCATAAATTACAGATCATTATCTTGATTTTATAAATAAGAATACTGTATTTACAGGCCATGCCCAAGATTCTCCCACTTACAAATGCTAAGTAAAGCAAGGTCTACATCCAAGTAGATCTGACTCCAAATTCCTGCACTTAGGGAGCGGAGGAGAGGTGGAAGGACAGTTTCCAATTGTAAATGGATTGTTTCCAAAATGCTTATCTGAAGGATACAAAAGTCACTATGCCAATAAAAAATTTCCATTTAATAGTTTAAAGACATTGCTTTAAAATGCATTAAATTATACTTTGTATCAAAAGGGATTTAAGTATGTCATTTACACAAAGTTGTACTCAAACACAAAATTCAGCAGAACACAAATTAAAAGAGAAAAACAATAAGGTTAAGAAAAAAAATACTCAGAAAATGGGAGCCAGAAATAACACTAAGACAGAAAATTCTTACCAAGGAATAAAGTTAGCCTTATGTGTGGGAGGAGTTTGAACACTGGCTGTACATTATCTAGGAGCTAACATGCAGAGGGAAAAGGATCACTTCACTTACACAGTGAAAAACATCCATTAATTAAAAGCAAAACAGTTGCTCAGAAAAACCATCATTCCTGACACTAGTACTGGAAAAAGATTTCTCATCTTTTTGTGATGTAATGAATACCAACTTCAATAAACCCTTTCAGCAAAGTCCAAATTACCCTTGGATTGTTTCTTACAGCAAAGTTGAGATTCTTTCCCCAAAATTATATTGTATACCAAACAGTAAGTGCTTATAATGAAGACAGAAAACAATCTACATTTACTAGCTTTAAATGTGTAATTAATCAACAGGTTATAATTCTCTGAAGAAAATAACTAGTAGTGCTTCACTTAGGATAGTAAAAAATGAAAAGGTAAACTGCATTTGAATCACTGCTTTTTAGAAATGAAAGTTTGTCCACAGGTGCCTAAAATATTTTGGGGACCCCTAAAATATCTAGGAGATATGCTGACTTAATACAATGATAATTTAAAATGAAATACTCCCACTGTCATACCTTTTTTTTAAAAAAAAAAAGCTTATAGATTTTAAATTCAATCACAGGTAACAAAAGAAAAACAATAAATTGGACTTCATATAAATTAGTAACTTTGGTTCACTAAAGAACATTATAAACAGTGAAAAGGCAATTTGTGAAATGGGAGCAAATATCTGCAAATAATAAATGTGAAAATGGATTAACATGTAAAGAACTCCTACAAATGAACAATAACAAATAAATCAATCAAAAAATAACAAAGGACTTACTCATATTCTCCAAAGATACACAGATGGCCAATATGCACATGAAAAGACACTCAACCTGACTAATCATTAGGAAAATGCAAATCAAAACCACAGTGAGATATCACCTCATGCTTACTAGAATGGCTTCTATTCAAAAACAAGCTAACAAAACAAACAAACCCAAAAAACCCAGAAAACATGTGTTGGCAAAAATGTGAATAAACCAGAACAGTTGTTTGTATACAGCTAGGGGGAATGTAAAATGATAAAGCCACTATGGAAAACTGTTTCGTAGTTCCTCAAAAATACTGAATCCAGCAATTCCATTTCTGGGATTATACTAAAAATAACTGAAAACAAGAACTTGAGAGTTATCTGCAAACCCATGTTCATAGGGCCATTATTTGCAACAGATCAAAGATAAAAGCAATCCAGAGACCCAAATGGATGAAGAAAATGTATATTAATTAAAAAACAAAAACAAAAGCAAAACAGAAAATAACAATTGTTGACAAGGATATGATTAAATTTGAACTTTGGCATACTGTTGGTTATAATACAAAATGATGTTGTCACTATGGAAAACAGTATGACAGATCCTCAAAATATTTCAAAGAGAACTGCCATATGATCCAGCAATCTCTTCTGTATATCAAAAGAATTTAAAACAAGGTCTCAAAGAAATGTTTGCATACCATGTTCATGGTGTCAATATTGACAACAGCCAAAAGATGAACTCATGCCACCTGTCAATGGATGAATAAACGACATGTAGAATTACACACACAATGTATTATTGATTATTCAGAAGAATGAATGGAAATCCTAACACATTCTACAACATGAATTCTGAGGACATTATACTATGTAAAAAAAGATCACAAAAGGACAAATGCTATATGAAATCTACTTATATGAGGTACGTAGAGTGTAATTCAGAGACAGAATGTAGAACGGTTATTATCAGGGGTTTGGACATAGGAGTTACTGGTTAAGGTGTATAGAATTCTAGTTTTGCAAGTTGAAAAGGATGGTGGTGATGGTAGTATAATTATGTGGATAAATTTTAAATTTTTAATGGGACCTCTTGGTGGTGCAAGGTTTAAGTCTCAGCACTTTGAAGCTATCAGCAGCCACTGCAGCATGAGTTCAATCCCCAGCCAGGGAGCTGACCCACATGGTGCAGCAGACCTCTCCTGCCTTGCCTGTTGTTCCCCTCAGCCATGTACTTCAGTCATTCTGCCTGTTCTCCTCCCCATTCTGTCTCTGGTGAATCCTCTCACCCCCTCCCCCTATACCTCTGGCCTACAACCCAGCTCTTCTCTGCATAAACAAGCTTTAAAAAATTTTTTTTTAATTTTAATGGTTAAAGTAGTAAGTTTGGTTATGTATCTTACCACAATAAAAAAACGTACAAATTTAGACATTATCAAATAGGGCAATAAAGATGACTGGTATATCTCTAAATGTCTGGCTAAGTTCTTTAGGGGCTTAAAGGTCCCAGTTAGGGAAAGTATAATGATATCCAAGAATCAACAAATATTCCTCATAAATTTATAAACCACAAGGGAACAAATTTCTTATACAATAAAGAGGACAAATTATTTTTACTAAATGGAACCCAAAAAAGGATATTACAAACTAATTGTAATAACATCATTTGAATAAATTCTTAATAGCATATTTCAAGATAGGTATTTAGAAAACTTCCCTAATTTTCCAAAATGTGGAATCTTTGGGTAAATAAATTCACTACCCTAAATAAAAGCACAATTAATCTCAGCCTTTAAAATATTGTTATCAATTACAGTGGAAAAGCTCTTCAAGCTTCAAGCTCTTCAAGAAAAGGAAATCATAAAACAAAAGCAAATTCACATTCCTTGTCATAAAGCATTTCTCAAAGAGCTGCTAAAATACAAGCATCTTCTAATACTTCTCAAGATTCCTCCCTGCTCAGTGAAATTCTCCATTTATAAAAGTATTAGCTATCACCATCACTGTCTGTTGGGGGATGGAGTTTCTCTTGTCAACAATCAAACTAGGAAAGGGCAACAGTGAGGATCACAGTGCTTAGACTCTCTAGGCCAGTTTCCTACACATGGATCAAGATCAAAAATACTAGAAAATTAGGAAGGAAGGCAGTAGTTCTCTGGAGACGCATATGAATGGGGAAGAGGGGAGGAAGGGAAAGGAGAGAATGGGAGAAAGGCAGGAGGGGAAGACCTAACTAGGGTGGGCTAAAAGGCAGAGATCAGAGCCTAAACTAATACTGTGTCAAAGAACTGTTACAGGGCAACCCTAATATAAAATGGGTTTGCCTGACTGGGTCTTCACCCGCGCGCTTGAACGGCACTTATAATGCCCCAACTGCAGGCACACACAACAAAGGTTAATAAAGGGTTTTATTTACAAGGGAAGGAGAAATAGCGTAGTGAATAACACARGGGGAAGAGAGGGATACAGATCCGTAAATATCCTACCAGTTCCTTGGAGCTGGAACCCAACGGTGCGCTGAGAGCTGACTCCCAAGGAAAAAGGACCCCCCCAAGGCCCATGTGTCTGCTTTTATCCCAGCCTGGCTGCTCAACTCCACCCTCAGGTCCCAGTGATCTGCTCTTCGATAATGACCTTATGGGATTTGCAGTCCTTGGATTTTGTAGGTCTGGAATGGGGGTCGAAGTTCATAACCTATTTGTATAATCCATTCAGGAGGGTCTTTCCCCCTAACAGAACAACCTGATAGACTCACATTTAAAAAAAAAATCTAGCATTCACTCCCGACTGCAGAGAAAACATTGCTTCTCTAGACACAAATGAACCTCCATAACATCTGTTTCTTAGCAAATTGTAAGTACTTGCCAGAAATTTAAGAATTAACTTTTAGATGACATTTGCAAAGTTCCAAGTCATAATTTAATCCTACATTCATACTGCTGGCGATCCAATAGTTAATGGAGCTTGATGTTCTTATGATTCTCTTGATTAAATTACTGCCAAAAGACAAATTCCATAGACAGTACTTTATACATGGACATCGTCTTCACCCAGTGCTCAGAATTGAAAAACTAACTGTCTAACATGAAATGTAACTTAAGATTGCTAGATATTTATGCCTGTGAGAGGACAATTTTTAAAATGTTTGCAGGGCACAAAGAAAAATACAATCCGCTCTTCTAGGGCAAGGAGATGGAGCAAAGGTAAAAAAAGAATGTAGGCCTTGGGGAGGTTAGGGCTAAGGCAAAGACCCAACACAACTACCCCAAAGCTTCTGAGTTTGGTCCAACAAGGGCCATTCACACACCCTCCAAAGAGACTTTGGCCATTGCCTGAAAGCAGCTGTGCAAACAATCTTTTAGGAAGCTTTTATTTCAATTCAATCCCAGATTTCTGCATTGGTGAATTTCAATGAAAAGACACTGAGGGAGGGAAGATTTGCATACATTTAAATATAGTACCATAGCCTGCTATTCAGACCTATACTCCAGACAGCCATTAACCTAGTAACCAAGCATTTACCAAGAGGCATCTTGAGTAGCCACAAAGTAAGAACTATCAATATTTCCTGCACTGTTTTGCAACTGTTATGAATATAAAAAGCAAAATTATGACAAGCATTACAAATAATCCTGGAAAAAGCTTTGTACATATTTCTACATCTATATTAAAAGGATTAATATTGTCTTTGCATTTTAATTTTATACTTGAGTCAAAACTGCTCTTGCCCAAAGGCAATTCTTTACTACTTTTGATGGTGGACTACTAAACTACAGGTATTTTCTGTAAATGGAAACATTTTAAGAACCCAGAGTGAAAAGAAATTTTCATTTAAATAAGGGAAGTAAATGTACTAAAATATGTAACAATGCAAGAAATCCTACAATTATTTTTTATTGTCAGCAGCCTCCCAGGATTGGCTCTGGTTATGGTATGACAAGTTGCAAGTCATTTAACTTAAAGTAACTTTAAGTTACTTTCAAAGTTTTGGATACCCTTAATTATGAACACATAACTCATCCTGATCTCTCAGTGCTATAATAAAAAATGAAAATACGTAAAGAATTCAAAATGGAACCTTACATTTTTCTATTATTAAAAAACAAGACAACAGACTCCAAGTGGAGCCATTTAAGCTAAAGCCCCTAACATGGGAACCAAGAGTTAAAACTTGTTGAGGCTCTTCTAGGAAAAGGAATCGTCAATCAATTAGGAGCTGCCTGATTAGCATTAGTTAGGTCATCAGCCTGATAATGAGACCCAGGACAAGCAAGGGCAAATTAGGAGTGACTAGGCAGTTTAGAGAAGACAGGTGGGGCCTCAGAAGAATTAAGCTTTGGAGATAAGGATGGCAAAAGAGATAAGGGAAGATCAGGAGATGGGACAAAATTCTAAGGGGAACTAGCAAACTCCCTAGGACTAGGGGGAAAAGGACATTTCAAGAACAGGGCAGTGTAAGAGATATAATGTAGTAGAGTGAGTGAGACCACCTAGAAACAAGCATTCACAAAGAGACTAGTGGATCTTGGAGTGACAAGGGAAAGAGGGTCTATATTCCCTGAAGCTCAACTCCACTTGGGCTCCCTTGCCCCTCCCTGGCCTAGTTCCACTGGCCTGGGAGTCCCACTTTATTTTTGTTCCTTTCCTGCTCAATAAACTTTTTCTAAACGAATCTGCCTCTTGCGTGCTTGCTTGAGCGTCTGCGGAGTTCCTTCTGCAGCTTCGTGAGACACCAGCCCGTGGTGGTCTAGAGGCTGGGACTCGGCACTGCAACTGCAGCATGGGGTCCATTCCTGGCTAGAAGACTAGGCCTGAAAACCTGATATTACGATATCAATAGGACTCTTTCATCTCCCTAAATAAAAATGACCTTGCAATATCCAATCTGCTCTTTCTGACCCTTTTTTATGAGTCTCTACTAAAAGGTCCTTTAAACGTGTGGCAGGTTTTTAAGCCTTGCTTTGGGCCAATCCTATTTGGCTGGACTTTTACCCTCAAAAAAATAGGTAACTTTAGATGCTTAACTTAGTAACTATATTCTTTGTTCTTTATTGTACCCTGGTTGTATTAAAGTTCCTTTCCATTAAAAGTTTTATGTGTTTGTCTTAATGAGGCAAATGGCAAAACCCATTCAGAGAGGGCAGGCTTGGGGGTTCTGGGTGCTCCTCTCCCTGCCCTGTAACATTTTGACTAGTGTAACTTGTTCCTGCTTTCCTGTTTGCATTTTGAAGAGTTCCTCAGAACCCCTTTCTATATGCTAGACTTGATGCTGCCCAATTCAAATTGATTTTTGCTCAAATAAACAAAATGTTTATTATGTCTGTTTCTCTTTTAACACTGAGTAATATCAAAATTCAAAAGTGTGTAATGTCATCCCAAGAAAATTTCCTTACTTTTCATGGCAATTCCAAATCAAAAGAGGAAAAAAAAAAAACCTAAATTATTTCTGCTTGAATAGGCAGGACATACAGTTTAGTGATGATCTTGCAAGAACATGACGACAGAAAAAATTTAAAAAACTAAAAAAATTATAAAAGGCTAGCATTGGAAAGAGAATCTAGGTAAAATGGAAGAGAACAAGGCCCCTGAGCAACATTCTTAACAACCCAAATGCATCTATTCTCCAATGCATACAGTATATTCCAGCCTTGCAGTTACCTAGCTCAACTTAGGGCAGCTAATTAACCAGTACTGAAATTTAGAGATTTTCTTCTGTGATACTACTTATTTCTTTATTCATTTCAACTTTGTAACACTTTTTAAGAGCACAATGTTAAACTACAGTTTTTCACATGCTTCAAAATATTTTACAGTTCTCAAATTTATTTTAGATAGAATATAGTTCTATTTACTTTTGTAACTAAAAGCTCTGGTCAAGTCCAGCAAATGGAAGAAAAGAAGTGTCACTCTGTGAGTATAGTAAAGCCACAAAATCAACAACTGGAGAAGCCTCAGATGAAACTCTTCAATTTATGGTTGTTATACAATTTGGTTCTTAAGGAAACAGAGGATAACACACAAATCACTTGCCTTTCACTTTCTAAAAACAGGTCTTACATTAACAGCAGGATTAGTATTTCCTGAATATTTGGAAGACCCCAATAAGATTGCAAACTTGTATTTCAAATCAGAATCTCTATGAGCCTAAGAGAGATATGATAATGACTCTCCTACCCCCACCTCTTCTTGTCTCCATGCAAGTAATGGAGGGGGACATCAGAATTCAAGGGCTACTCTGGCCCAGTGGTGAGAGGTCCATGATCTCACCTCTCTAATTCTCAGGAGCTTGCTTTATGAATGTATTCCAGAGGAACACAAAAACGTTTTCAAGAAATTTCTAAATAATAATAGGAACACATAATTAAGTGCCCTCCTGATTCAATAATTAAAGTGTTAATGGTACTAGAAATAGATATAAACTGAAACAGAATTAAACTTTCAGCTAAAATTATGTTTATTATAAGATCTGAAGGCAGGTGACTTGATAAACTAAGTTATTAAGTGAATATATATGAAAATCACTCTCAAGATATATTTGCTTCTTAGTAAGTAGAAAGCTAACTCCCCAATTTTGAGATCATCTCCTCACACTAACTTTTCTAAACCAATCATCAGGATTTATATAAACATGGGACATTTATTTTTTAATTACAAACTTTACAAATTTAAAAATTCGTTTATCAGCTATGCAGATCTTTTCAAATGACAGACACATTTAGAACAATTCAGAAGCATACAATCAAAATTAAACTCAAGAAGCAGTCTCACTAAGGTCAAGAATATTCAACATTAAGCAGCAGCCTTAAGCAACACAAAAAGGCAAGAGAAAATTACGAATATTAAGAGAAAAAACTATCAACGTATGGAAAATGATTGTCTCCTTAGAAAATCAACTGAAAAACTACTAGACTAGTAAGTAAATTTACTCAAGTGGCCAAATACAAGCACAGTATACAATAACATAGCAAAGCAAACTACACGCTATAATAAATTCTACTCACAATAGAAACAAAAACAACAAATTACCTAGGAATAAATATAATAATAGACATTTCTTTCTTAAAAAACTATCAAATGTCAATGAAGGATATAAATAAAATACAAGTAAATAGAGAACATCACATTCTAGGATAAGTAGACCGATAATGGGTGATTTTTTTTCTTTTGGGGTCAGACTTAACAAATTAAATCCAAATTTTATAGGAAAATACAAAGGAACAGTAACTAAGAACTAATTGAAAAAGCTTAGCAGGAATGTGATAAGACTACCTATCATTCAGCTAGCAAATATTGTATAAAGCCAAAATTCACATGGGGAAAAAAACAGTCAGAGCCAAACTTTAAAAATGACATACTGAAAACCTAAATTAAGATTAAAAATTAATATATTTGAGCAAAATATGAGAGGATTTAAGAAGCTTGGATTTGAAAAGGTCTTCCTACACACATCACAACAGGGATTAACAAAAAAGGTAAAAAATGACAGATAGGACTACATTCAAATGTAAAAATTTCCTAATAAAAAGCACAGGAGACTTTTTTCAACCTCACATGAGGCCTAATTTCTGATAAAAATCTCATCTTCTTTCTTTCCTCTTTTAAGATGCTAAGCTTTTCATGAGTCACTGTTGTTTCTTACAGAACTGCGTTCCATCTCCTGCACATAGATTGCAGAATAAGTGATTTTTTTCAAAACAAGTTTTGTGAAAGGTTAGTGATTAAGTGCACTGATACTTTTCACTAATTATGCTACTCTTAGAATCTAGTCTACTTTATGTACATTGCTGCATGCTTGTCTATGAATGTAAAAGCTGCAATGAATGACCGTATATGGAATAGTATGTTATAAAATGCTACTTTCTGGAAGCAGTCATTTAAAATGTACCATAGTTTTTCTTTTGTTTTGATAAGGAATATTTGGCATAAGTGAAATATAATCCAGCAGTTATATAAAAAAAATGTAAAGTCATACACTGGAGTCAATATAATGACTCTTATTTAGGATAAGATTCTATGCCAGACACTTAGTAAGTGTTCTGTGACTATAGAACATTTTTGTATTTCCAGAACAGAACTGGGTTCACAGAAAGTATCTAATACAAGACTGCATGAATATCTCTTTTGCTTTACTTTAAAATTCAACATAGATTAAATTTTGTGAGATTTCTTTAAATTTTAAGATTTTCTTATAAATAAAACCTTTATGTAGTAATCACCAGTTAATTCCTTCCTTTTTTTTTTTAAAGATTTATTTATTTATGCATACAAGCACTGAGGTACAGGCCAGAGGTGTGTGAGGGGGGTGAGAGGATCCACCAGAGACAGAGTGGGGAACAGAACAGGCAGATTAACTGCAACACACTGCTGACAGGAGCAGCGGGTGAGGCAGGAGAGGTCTGCCACACCATGTGGGATGGCAGGGATAGAAGGCAGGGATGGAACTCACGCTGCAGTGGCTGCATTGGGTTCATACATAGTGTGTTGCTTAACCAGGGAGGGCCCCCCATGATCATTTCTTAACTGAGTTTTCTAAGCTCATCCATTCTAATACATTTAGTATCACTAACATTCGGGCTTATAACAGAATTCCTAATTTAACAAATCACAGATCAGAAAAGAGACATCTTGGCTAAAAGGAATAAACATGAATAAGGTATCCTTATATATTTAAATTCCAGGGTGTTTTGTAAAGACTAAAAGATTTGAAAATGGTCATAAAATCTTTATGCCTATTTTCATCTTCTCAGTAATCCTTTACTTTCCTCTAATTTCATTACATAATTTCAGTGAAGTTAAATTTCAATGGAGCAAAAATATCTAATTATTTACATTCAGCTTCAGTCACAATAGTCATTTAAATAGGCTACTGGCATGACACCTGGTGATAATATTAACCAATACTTTTTCATTTCCTATAGGGATCTTTGTATATACATTGCATCACTCCCAGACTAGACCTTCCCTAGCCACCTCTTAAAGGTCCTCTTGGTAGTGGCAATAATAATGGTCAACATTTATTTACAAGTTACTAAATGTCAATGACTGAAGTATACCTTTTACACAGATTACATCATCTAAACATCAACATTATATACAGTAAGTGCTACATCCTCGTTTTAAAAATAAGAACAGAAATTCAAAAATATTATTATGTGGTGAAAATCATACAGTAAGTTAACAGCAAAGTTGGAATTTAAATCTAGGTGTATATGGCTTCAAAACCCACATTTCCTCCACTGTTACATAGCTGACCACTGGAGTTGTATAGTATAGTGTGATCACTAGAGGTTACCGTTACTGTTACACAGTGGTCAGAGTGGATAGGCTTAACAGACATTCAAGTTAATGTAATTACATAATATAAAAAATCCTGCACAATTCAGAATTAGAATGGGCACATTCTGGTTACCTAAGGAAAAAAATAACTGCATTATCCTAAAGGTTTTAATGGTAGACACCAACATGTAGAACAACTTTTAAAAATACCTAGTTATGTCATGTTGTATTTTGCTATAAAAATTAAATAACCCGGGCCTGCCTTGGTGGTGCAGTGGGTTAAGCAATGCACTATGAAGCAAACTGCAACCAGGGAGGGGACCCACATGGCATGGCAGACTTCTCTCGCCCGCTGCTGCCCTCAGCAGTGTTTCAGTCAAATCTGCCTGTTCTGTTCCCCACGCTGTCTCTGGTGGATGCTCTCACCCCCCTCCCTTTTGGCCTATATATACCCCAGTTCTTGTATGAATAAAAAAATAAATCTTTTTTTAAAAAATTAAATAACCCATATACAATAAAAAAAAAATCACCCAAACATATAGAATTGACTGTTATAATTAGCAAATTATATGTTTCACATAAGACTACAAAGATAGAGGGGGAAATGTCTCTAAGACAAATTTCCTTTCATTTGAAAGTGATAAAATTACCCTTCACATGAAAAATAAAACATGTACTTGAGGATGCACATTCTCAAAAAGAGCCATTCAACTAAAGGCTTTGCTTGTTTTTATAAGGTATTTATTTTAATCATATTTACACTGATGATCATATTGCTTTAAGGTCATATACTTCAAGGTTGTTTGAGTAAGTGAAAGTGGGCAGTTTCTGTGATTCCAAATCTTATTGGCATTTACAAAGGACAATCAACCAAGTTTTCTAATGTTGTATTATTGTTCTGCATAACAGAATAAATATAAAGTAGAAGTCCAGCAAAATAATACTTGTATATCTACAGACAGGAGAAAAAAAATTAAGGGTCATATTCCAGTGCTGGGATGTTAAAACTGGTTAACACATTAAAAAACTACAGGAACAAGGCTCAATTCTTTAGCTCTGTACTTCACAAGGAGCTTCAGTTTAAACATATGAATTATAAAAGCTAGTTAAATGAAAACAATTAAAATTTGTGAAACAAACATCACTAAATTAATAATTCAAAACTGCTGTTTAAAAAGTCACAGACTTCACTTTTTACACTCCTCAACATTAATTTTTCCTGGGACTTAAGACATTTGAGAAACATTTGAGTTACACTGTGTGCCAGTTTGCCATTTGTCATGGAACATGAAGAGCCCAGGTGGCTGCCAATGATGTGAACTTTTCCTACAGGCCCCACAAGTATGACTCAGTGCTGTCCTGAGGTGACCACAGTTATAGTGGTGGCAGGAAAAATATTATTATTCCATTTTGACAACTATCAGAAAAGGTTCATTAGTACCACAGTTCATTCTCAAGTGATTAACTTACATAATTGTGCCTTTCTTAAAGGATGAAAAATCTTGAAATCTATGATGCCCAAATATTAACATGAAAAAGGTAATTCCTAAAGGACAGTTAATACCATCTGAAAGAAAGAAATTTAGAAAACACAATGTCATTTCTGTCAGGAAAGAGAAAATACTTCCCGTTTTCATCTAGTTATTGAAAGCTTGACAAGCACACATGAAACAAGAGAACTATACGAACTATACGCGCACATTAAACTTGAAAAAGGTTAAATGTTTGCTTTTGTTTTGTTAAAACTTTTATTTATCTCCCTATTTGACATCTATATTTTCACTAAAAAATAATTACCATAACAGTAGCCATGTAATTCACCTATCTTATCAAACCACTGACCAACACAGGTATTATTTCTGTCCATTTTATATAAACAAATATTCTTTGAAAACAGAGATTCATTTTATATAAACAAATATTCTTTGAAATCAGAGATTCCTACTGTTGAGGATTTAACTACAAGAGACATTAGAATGTTAGAAAGAAATAGAAACGAAAACAATACAAATGATATTATTATCCACCAAAGAAAAAAAGGCAGTATTTAAAATAGGTATAAAAGAAGACATCAAAATAAGCTCTATGAACAAATTTTTAAACAATTCAACTGCCCTGACCTTTCAAAGACATTTTCTGGATGTATCAAAGACAGCTATTTGGATTTGATAAGAACCAATTTATTCAAATATATTAATTCCAGTAATATGAATGAGATTTTGCAAGCAATATAGTAATCTATTTAAACAATACAGGATCAAAAATTATTTCACATTTAGCGTTTTAGGTACATGTATACTGTTTACAATTCACATGGAAAATTATTAAAATAAGTGAATTGCAATAGATTATTCTGCATAACAAACTACTTTATTCAGCTCTAAATGGACCAAAATATCTTTGTGTTCAGATTTTGGTTTAATTCTGTTGCACTGTATTATATTAACAATCTGTATAACCCTAGCAAATAAGATTTAAAATCAGTGTCACGGCACAGAGAGATTAGATAATCAGGAGAACTTTTACTAGCAGTTAATAGCATTTTAACCCACCATAAACAGTGTTTGGCATTCTCAAAGTCTTACATTCGATTATGATAAAATGAACTCTAAACTAACCATTCCTAATGAGGGTATTACCCTATGAAAGTAGGCTTGTTGCATGTGTTAATCAAGATGTGCTCTTGCTTTGACACCAGGGATCAAAATAATTTATTTCCTTTTGCTCTTAACAGAGATGTCCTTATAACAATGAAAAGATCCATGCAACACAGAGCTTCTGAACTTCCATTTTTGGGATTCTCTGTCATATTTATTTTGCTACAAGATAGATATGCAAATTTACAGACGTCCTTTAACCTGAGCTCAGTTGCTATAACTAACAGGATGATTTAAAGATGACCACCAGTTATACACACACACCCACCCACCCACCCACCCACACACACACACACTCTGTATGAACTTGAACATACCATTCACCCTATTTTTTTCTATTAATATTGTGAGTACATTTGTCATTCATATTTTTATTTTTATATAGGATTTTTCAAGTGGCTATTTAAGAAATATACCAAGGGATAGACAGAGATGGTCTAGAGTTCAAACAATTCAAGTGGCTATAAGGTGTTTTGCTCAAAGGCCTGCTTGCTAATGTGTAACAGTTATAGTTTTGGTGGTAATGATTACAGACAAGCAGAGGAATTTATAACCTACTACAAAAGGAATTTACCAACCAGAATTTGAAAATGCAATCTGGTATTGATGCCCTAGATTTGGGAAATTCAGATTCTCCTAAAACAAAAGAACACACTTTTGCATTTGTTACATAACAAATCTTTATGTAAAGCACATGGGGTTTTGCACCTGTTATATAATTTACAGAGCAGAATAAAATTAAACCTTTTGAAAAGTCAGAATGCCCAACTTTCACTATAGGCCACAAGAGTAGATATAAAGAAAATCGTGTATGCTCACTATTCACTGCTTCCAAACCAAATATGAGAATAAATGAAAAATTCAGAATCACAGAATCTTACAATTTTAAAGGAAAACATAATACCCAATGTTTTTTTTTTTTTTTAGCAAAGGAAACCAAATTGTATACCTTAGGTAACTTTGATAAAAGTAGAGATGTCTCAACCAAACGTTTTCATTGTTTTCAAAAGAATTCATTTAGTTTAAAACTTACTTAGTTTTTAAAAATGAGTTATTTAATGGCTTAGGACCAACTGCTCAATTGGTCTTCAAAATTTGAATGAAAGGATAAAAGCTGGAGGGCCCGCCCTGGTGGCGCAGTGGGTTAAGCAACACACTATGAAGCAAAGCGCAGCCACTGCAGCACGAGTTCGATCCCTGCCGCCGGCCAGGGAGGTGACCCACATGGCGTAGCAGACCTTTCCTGCCTCGCCCACTGCTCCCCTCAGCAGTGTGTTTCTGTCAATCTGCCTGTTCTGTGTCCTGCTCTGTCTGGTGGATTCTCTCACCACCCCCACATCTCTGGCCTGTACCCCAGTGCTTGTATGCATAAATAAATAAATCTTTAAAAAAAAAAAAAAGGATAAAAGCTGGAATGCTGTTGTCCTCTATCAATTAGAATCATAGCAATATCAAAAAGATGGAAACATCATTATCAACAAAATCATCATTAAAGATATTTCTCAAAAATTTTAAAATCAACATTTTTGGGCCTCCCTTGTGGCCTACTGGTGGAGTCTCAGCATTATTACTATGAGTACAGCCTGAGTTTGATTCCAGGCCAGGGAGCTAAGCCACTTAAGGCACAGGAGACCTTTCCTGTCTCTCCCATTGCTCCCCTTAGCAGTATATTTCAGTCAATCTGCCTGTTATGCTCCCCACTCTGTCTCTGGTGGATCCTCTCAACCCCACATAACTCTGGCCTACATGCCAGATCTTCTATACAAAAACAAACCAATAGAATAAAATTAACATTGCTATACTGATCAAAAGGAAGCTCTTATTCAATTTCTGTATTCTAAAAATTATTCTGGGGCCTCCCTGGTGGCGCAGTAGGTTAAGCAATGCACTATGAAGCAAACCGCAGCAAGAATTCGATCCCTGCCACTGGCTAGGGAAGGAACCCACATGGCACAGCAGACCTCTCCTGCCTCACCTGCTGCTCCCCTCAGCAGTGTGTTTCAGTCGGTCTGCCTGTTCTGCTCCCCACTCTGTCTGGTGAATCCTCTCACCGTCCTTGACTCTGGCCTGTACCCCAGCTCTTGTGTGCATAAATACATAAATCCTTAAAAAAAATTATTCTGGGCCACCCTGGTGGTGCAAGGGGTTAATCTCAGCATGATCAAGCTATCCACAGCAACTGCAGCAGGAGTTCCATCCCCAGCCAGGGAGATGACTCTCCTGTCTCCCTGCTGTTCCCCTCAGCAGTGTATTTCAGTAGATCTGCTTGTTTTGCTCCACACTCTATCTCTGGTGAATTCTCTCAACCACCTGCACCTCTGGCCTATACCACAGTTCTTATATGCATAAATAAAAATAAATCTTTAAATAAAAATTATTCTAAACCAATTCTTATGTGAGTTTATATGAAGTGCACCAATTCTGGAAATATGGAACATTTTCCCAAGGAAAACAAAATGTGAAACCTAAAGAGAAAAACAAAACTGCTGGTAATCGAAAAAAAAGTCAGAATACTAGCTTTTAGAAAGTAAACTTTCCAACAATCAATCTGTACAACATTGGAACTAATTTACAGACTTTATGCTTCTCAATTGTCCTTAATCTAAATACCACTTGTGACAGATGAATGAGAAAAGGCATTGTTTTGCCAATGATTTTCTCTTGTTTTCAGTTATCCAGGCTCAAATGAATTGGTTCATGTTTCTTACAATTGACTGTTTCTCCTATGAAAAGTCAATACATTCTTATCACTTAAATGGAGCTCTAGTCCTCATAAATGCCTGTCATTTTCATTGCAGAGATTCAGTATTTAATAGTACTTATCATCATGTGCCTGTGATGATGAAACTCTTATTTTCTAATCATCTGACAAAGCCTGAGAAGTGAAATTTCAATGATCATGAACCTTTTAAATTAATGCTCATAAGTACAAGAAAACATAACACACAGTGTCTACTGCTTCAGTCTTAGCCAGGGATGGGAAGGCCACCAATACAATGCCTTAGAATTTGTGCAATTTCTCTGGCAGGAAAAGTGAGACATACCATTCTAACAATTAAGTTGTTTTATATAAATGATCATTTGATTCAAATAAGAAAAATTCTAGAGCTATGAGAGAGCTCAGTGGCTATTAAGAAGACAGAAGCTAGTAAGAGGGAAAGAGTTCCTAAGATAGAGTCAGCCACCTGAAATTCATACCACAGATACATTTCATACTCAGTATAATATACCTGGCATGCCATGTCTTAAGGCAAACATATGTGTGCTATACCCAGTAACTTATTTCTAAATGGAACAAACTAATTTTTCATAAAGATCATTATAAAATCCTGTTCAGTAACTACTTTTTGCCAGTATCAAAGAGTTACTCCAAGGCCTCCCTGGGGTTCAGGTTTCGGTACTATCAAGCTATTCACCAGCCACTGCAGCATGAATTAGATCCCTGGCCAGGAAGCTTATTGACATGGTGCAGCGTTTCTCCTGCCTCACCTGCTGCTCCCCTCAGTAGTGTACTTCAGTCAATCTGCCTGTTCTGTCGCCGGTGAATCCTCTTGCCGCCGCCACCACCCCACACCTCTGGCCTACATTCAAGTTCTTGTATGCATAAATAAAAATAAATCTTTAAAAAAAAGTTAGTCTATTTCTACTTGTACTACATCTTGACAAATATCCTCAGAATTCCCTATAAAGTATAATTTTCTCTATGTGCATTTTTAGCAAAGAAACTAAAGGCTTGATATGAGGTAAACAAACACAGATGGAAAAATAGGACAGAATTTAAGTTGACCTGTACCTGGAGAAACTTCCAGTTCTAACTCAATACTACAGATAATTTGTATTGTATACTACATACAGTGTTTCCTACTAGAGATTTGTCCCTTTAATCTTTCTTTCTTGTTCTACTTCATGACATGCAGAAGACTACAAAGAGGACAAGGTAGGTGAGTGAGTCTTTTAGCATGTCTATAGGTGATAAAGATGTTTTCCTCAGCCCTGAAAGGCATCATCTGGCATTTATACTTGGAAAGGAGAAGACTAAATTGATGGAAGACACTGGTCACTACACAATGATTAATCTCAATTAATTTCACTGAAGAACTCATGTCTGTCTACTCTGAAAAAGCTTCCAAGTCTACTCTGCTATCTGTATTTCATAAGTCATGCAAATCACAGTTTGTTTCTAGCATTCTGTCTTTATTATTATAAGACTGCCTGTATTACTGCAATAGTTAGTCATCCTAAATTTGTGTAATTTTGTTATTAAAGGTATCACCGAAAAGTTGTGAAAATAACTTCAACCTAAATGCTGCAAACTATCCTGGGACAGGATAGTCAAAATAGCTTCAAATATTCAAAGACAGCTTCTTCAGAGCCTCGATAATTACGTAGTACATAATCTAGTTTATTTTCTTTAAAAATTTCTTTAAAAGCAAAGCATTCTTACCTTACTAAAACAAGGCAGACAAAACAAATATTTCCCCAACCCTGTAAGTATAGCTTAAAGAAATTCCTTAAATAAAAAGCAGGAGCATTTCACAAAGAACACAGTAAAGCGGGCTGCCCTGTTGGCACAGTGGGTTAAGCAACACACTATGAAGCAAACAGCAGCCACTGGCCAGGGAGGGGACCCACATGGCGCAGCAGACCTCTTTTGCCTTGCCCGCTGCTCCCCTCAGCAGTGTGTTTCAGTCAAATCTGCCTGTTCTGTTCTCCACTCTGTCTCTGGTGGATCCTCTCACCCCCCGCACTTCTGGTCTGTACCCCAGTTCTTGTATGAATAAAAAAATCTTTAAAAGAAAAGAACACAGTGCTTGTATGCATAAATAAATAAATCTTAAAAAAAAAAACATCACTTTGTATTTAAAAAAAATAAATCAGATTACTATGATAACATTTATCACAACTAAGGAACCAACACCAGTACACTTCTATTAACTGAACAGCACACTCTTCCATTTCCATTTCATTTTTTTCCTAATGTGATTTTTCTGATTTTGAACCCTGTCCAGGATACAATCATAGAAGTAATCATCATGTCTCCTCAGCCTCCTCTAGTCTCTGAATTTCTACATTTTCTTTGTCATGAACCTGTCAGTTTTGAGCACTGGTGAGGTATGCTGTGAAATGTCCTTAAATTTGCGTTTGTTTCGTGGTTAGACAAGGTTATGGGTTTTGAAGAAGATTAAAGGTGAAGTGCACTTCTCATGGGATGACATCCAGGTTCTGTGCCATCAAGCTGACTTTTTGGTGAAGGTGTCTTAGAGTAGTGTTCACTAGGTTTCCCCACTGTGAGGTTATTTTAATGCCCCTCCCCACTCTATTTTTTATTCTAAGTGCTGTCTATAAACAAGGTGAGGGGAGTTAAGTGCCATCTCCTCCAAAGAGTATCTAAAAAAATTATTTGGCATTCTCTGTAAGAGAGATTTGTCTGTTTTCCCTTGTTTATTTAGTGACTTATTTACATCAGTATAGACTTACTGACATTTATTTTATATACTGAGTTAAAATTCAATACTAATTTTGTGGTTCCAACTATTGCAGCTTTAGCCACTGAAAGCTCACAGAATGGGTTCCTCATCACCCCCTCAGCACTACACTGTTTGAGTACTTCCTCACTTTCTGGCACAAAAAGGCGCTCCGGGCTCATCATCCAATTTTTATAGTTTTTCCTTTTCATTAAAGGCATAATGAAGTTTTAAAAAATTATTTGAGATTTATTATCTATGGCTTTTATTTTAGGAAATGCTATATAATGCTGTTATATAAAGGACTACTGGACCCAAAAGGATTGATGCAGAAAAAAAGAATAAAGCAGATGGCTATGTATGGACTTTTTTTGGATCCTGAATTAAGGAAAAACTAAAAATATGACATTTATGAAAATAGCAATTTGAACTGGATTTTACTGATACTAAGGAATGGATTTTGGTATAGTAGCTGTACATGTATAGATAATACACAGGCATGTATTATTAAGTCCTTATTTGTGAGATATATACCAGTCTTAATTTTTTGTGATCTCATTACTATTGGTATATAAATAAGGAGAAAAATGTCTTTAGATCCCTAGCTATTACTCTGCTGTATTTATTTTCTCTCTGTGTGTTGGCTACCACTGGGGGGAAAAAATCTGAAAACTAAAACCATTTCCTTTAAACATTAAAATAGACACCTCTTTAAATTAATATAGATGGAGATTCATGGTGTTACCATCCTTAAAAGTCTCTTAGTAGACTGCTTATTAAACACAACTTAACACAGAGTAACATTTACTAAAAGGGAAATGGTGAGATTGTCAAAAACATCTCCAAACAAAATTATTTTTAATTCAAACAAATTTTAAAAGATAACAAGCATGTTAGGGGAGATAAAATACTTTACATAAGCTAACGGTCTATGCTAAGGCAATTTCAAAAATAGTTGGCAATTACCACTGTCCACAGTTATTTAATGCCTATTGTCCTAGGTACTGAGCTTTTATAAAAAGTGAGAGGTTTCAGGGCCTCCCTGGTGGCACAGTGGGTTGAGCACCACACTGTGAAGCATCTGCTGCTATGCAGTGCATGAGTTCCATCCCTGGCCAGGGAGGGGACCCACACGGCCCAGCAGACCTCTCCTGCCTTGCCTACTGCTCCCCTCAGCAGCGTATTTCAGTCAATATGCCAGTTCTGTTCTCCACTATGTCTCTGGTGAATCCTCTCTCACCTCTCCTGACTCTGGCCTGTACCCCAGCTCTTGTATGCATAAATAAATAAATCTTTTAAAAAAAAAGTGAGATGTTTCAAATATTCCTCTCCACAGGTAAAAGACAAAAATTTAAGTTTTCACTTTTTTAAAAAAAATTCCAATCTAAACCAAACTCATCTTAATTCTATTAAAGGAATATTATATTGGTATTTTTATTCTGAAAAAAATTCTTATTCAAGTTCCTAAGTATTACTAGGACACATATTTTAGATTTATGTGCAAAAACCATGTGTATCATCAAAAAATATGGAGATGGAATTGTACTTTCATTATCATTTTACAAGTACTCAACTGCTCAAACAGCTCTAATTTAACTTGACCATGCCAACTTTTGCAGTGATTTCAAAATTGTTTTTAAACTTTTAAAAAAGATTTATTTATTTATGCACACAAGAACTCTGGTAAAGGCCAGCAGCGGAGGGTGAGAGGATTCACCAGAGACAGAATGGGGAGAACAGGCAGATCCACTGAAACACACTGCTGAGGGGAGCAGTGGGTAAAGCAGGAGAAGTCTGCTGCTCTGGTTGGGGATAGAAATGGTGCTGCAGTGGCTGCAGAAGCTCCACAGTACAGCGCTCAACCCCTTTGTGCCATCAGGGAGGCCCTCACAATTGTTTTTTAACTAATTATGACTGAATTTTCTCAAGCATGTGTTTCATTTGTGATTTACTACAACAGAATATCAAAATTTGGTGTGTGATAAAAGTTTCCAAAAAACAAAATAAAACAGAAAAATTTGGGGTAAACAATTACCATTTCAAGGACAGGTAAGGGCTTCAAAGTTATAGGAATGCACTGTTTGAAATGCAGATAGCAATGCCAACCACAGCAGAAGCCCTTATACATCACATTGTTACCAGGTCTCCACCTCTGCTCACTTAGCCTGGGAAGAAAACTAGCAACTAGATGACAAGTCTGTTTTGAAAGCTATTAACAGACACTCTACAACATTTTCTCTTTTAATAACCCAGTAGTATATTTTGAGACAAAAAGAAATGAATTACACAAAATTAAAATATGAAGGTTCTGCTTGGGCAAGATAAAAAAAAATAACCCACAAGTCCCAGGACCATCAAACATTTTGAAAATAATATGGATGGTTGAAAGAAAAAAGTGTATGAAATAAATTCCTTTACACACATATAAAACATACCATATTAGAAGAATTCAGCTAAAGTCAAAAGTAATCACTCAGCATAAATTACAAGGTATTCTTTTTTAAGATTTATTTATTTATGCATACAAAAACTGGGGTACATGCCAGAGCTGTGGGGGGCAATGAGAGAATTCACCAGAGACAGAATGGGGAACAGAAAAGGCAGACTGACTGAGGGGAGCAGCAGGCAAGACAGGAGAGGTCTGCCAAGCCATGTGGGTCACTTCCTTGCCTGGGGGGTCGAACTTGTGGTACAGTGGCTGCTATCGTGCTGCGCCTTAACCCTTTATTTCATTTTTTAAATTAACACTGGTTTAGAACAGTGTATATGATTTAGAAATACAGGACCCCACCTCTTCAGATGCACATTACCCTGCACGCAAGGCCAGGATTTTAAACATTTTTATTAACAAATTACATTTGAATTCCAACGAATGCTAGAAAATAAATTCTTTCATAATCCTTAGTAAACAAGTTGAAAAAAGTAAAATCCAGAATATAAGCCAGCCTTCCATTGATTTATTGTAGAAATTACCTGAGAAAACATGCTGCAAGCCCATTTTTTAAAACAGCAGAAATGGGGCCTCCCTGGTGGCGCAGTGGGTTAAGCAACGCACTATGAAGCAAAACCGCAGCCACTGCAGCACGAGTTCGATCCCTGCTGCCAGCCAGGGAGGG
>JAGFMF010012007.1:918554-949563 GCA_019455555.1 Galemys pyrenaicus
CTTTCCTCGCTCCCGCCCTCCCCGCCGCTGAGTGGGCTCCCGAGGTGGTTCCCGAGCCCCGCGCACGCCCGCAGAGACGGAGGCGTGGACCGTGCGGACGCGGAGCGGGCTCCGCCAGCCAGCCACGCCGCGATGACGAGGCAGGAGGGCCGCTGCTGGCGGCCGCCCCGGGGTGCGCCGGGCCCAGGAGTCCGGCGCGGAGCCCTGCATCTGCGGGTGCCCACGCTGGTGGGGCCTCCGAGACGGGCTCGGCCCCACGTGCCCTTGGAGGGCTTGGTGTGGCGTTCTGCGCCAAGCCCTCCGACGCCGAGAGCGCCCAGGACCTGCTGTAGAGGATGTCCTTTTGTTTCCTGGTATTCTTATGTAAGCCCTGAAGGGTGACACTGGGGTCTGAAACGGGTGACACACTGCCGAGCACGTGAGCCTTGGAAACTTAAGTTCTTCAAAAACCTTAACCCGGGCGCCTCTGGCACCCTTAGTTCAACACGGCTTG
This sequence comes from Galemys pyrenaicus, assembly GCA_019455555.1. Classification (NCBI taxonomy): domain Eukaryota; kingdom Metazoa; phylum Chordata; class Mammalia; order Eulipotyphla; family Talpidae; genus Galemys; species Galemys pyrenaicus. The sequence continues at coordinate 919,048 of JAGFMF010012007.1, forward strand.
CCTAAGGAGGCTTCACTTTAAAGGACAGATACTTAATCCTCGAAGGTATAAATGCGAGCTCTCTACCACCCTTAGAGAGGTTTTCTCTTTGTCATCCTTAAGTAGCTCCGTTGACGTTGACAAGAGAAACGCTTTTTCCGTCTCTAACCATTTCGGTAATGGTGGTAGGTTTTGCCCAGGTCCCTCCTATAACCCATTTTCATTAGTTCGATTTTGTAAGATGCGGAACTGCCACTTTTCTCAGCTGACCTGAGTTGACAAACACACAAAGAGCTGAAACCACAGTAATAAAAATATTTTGATGTTTTCAGACTCATTGACCTGAAAAGCAAGTGCCATTTAAGATGACTTGTATGTAGGAGTGTTGACTTTTCTCCTAATCCAAACTTGAAAAGTGTATGGTAAGTTTTGGAGGGAAACTTACATTATCTCAAGTCTACCCTCCAAGGATATAGGCATAGCACCTTCCTTTCATAATTCAGAGGATGGCTGTGATCTACAATTTTTTCTGGCTAACCAGTTGTGCGAGGTATTGTGTTTTGGAAGGCTTACATGCCAATTGAGTCTCAGAACATTACATCAATATTACTAGAAAAGATCACTTCCAGCATCAGTATTTATAGAGGAGCTTTATATTAAAAAATATATTGGAATGGATAAGTTCTGACCATTGGAGGTTACAGTCACAGGGTAAAGCTGAAAATAATTTTATTAAATAATATTGCTATTTATTGAGTACTGTGCTAGATACGTACATTTTATCCTTATAACAGTTCTATCAGCCACATTTTTACAGGCTGAGACAGCTTTGGCTACCATGTTTACTTCTATCCCTTGAGCCTATTACAAATGGTTCAATAAATAGTAAATGTTGACTAATGAATTAGACTAATGACTAGTAAATTAATGAATAAGCCTTAAAGACATTAGGTAACTTGAGGTCTTAATGCTTGATTCATAGTTGTAATACTAATTTAAGGTGGTTTCAGACAATGAGCATTTAAAACTAGTAAAAAAGGTTTGTGTTCGTGTCACAAAATGAACAGTAGGAAAGGGACAGTCCATTTAATGTTACCTGAATATTTCTCATCAGAAAGTTAACTACAAAGGAATCTGAGGATCATCCTGCCTACACCTGATCAGTACTTAACCACCAACTGTGAGAATGCCGAAAGTGACCAGATTTGGCTGAAATATAAAACAGCATATAGAGAGTAGGCTGGCATGACAAGCAATCAGACTACACATCATATTGCAAGCAGGTTCAAAGTGAGATAGTGTTTGCATAAGGAGTGGAATATCAATCAAAACCAGGAAGCGGTCCTTGAATTTTAATAAAAGATACGTATTTCATGAAATGACCACTGCTGTTTCCATCTTTCATGAAAAGATGGAAAAAGAAAATTCCAGAGAAAGGATTTCGAGGAAGACCCTACATCAGAATTACGCTGTACATTTTCTCTTACTTATATTACAGTGAGGAATTTGCTTAGTCTAATCACTGGAGATAACTATTAAAAAAAAATCTAAGAGCTAAGAATGATTGAGCCAAAATGTAGGTATAGAGTCAGGCTAATAGGAGTTCACCAAAATCTTAGATGTTTGTCCTAAATCTCTCCCTGAGGTTCCCCCTACAAAACATTGAAAATATTTTTAATTGCCTTGGATTTTAATAATATAAGAGGCATAATGTTTTCCACTTAATTTTTTAGAACATAATGGGTTTTTCATTAATATATATTTGAGTCAGCTTGGCTAAATTTTTCCTGCAATTTTCTTTTTTTTTTTTAAAGATTTTATTTATTTATGCATACAAGAGCTGGGGTACAGGCCAGAGTCCAGGGAGATGAGAGGATCCACCAGAGACAGAGTGGGGAACAGAACAGTCAGATAAACAGAAGTACACTGCTGAGGGGAGCAGCGGGCACAGCAGGAGTCCGCTGTGCCATGTGGGTCCCCGCCCTGGCCAGCAGCAGGGATCGAACTCGTGCTGCAGTGGCCTCTCAGTGAGTTGCTTAACCCACCGGGCCACCAGGGAGGCCCTTTCCTGCAATTTTCTTTCCACAACTTTTCATAGATTGGCTTTTACATTTTTATGCCAATTATCCAAAATGTTAATGTCTTGTTCCAGTTTTATAAAAATAGTATAATGTGATTTTATACAAACCAGCAACTTAATTTTACCATTTCTTGTAATGGATAATACAATCTAAAAGATTAGGGGTAAACATGTTACCATAAAATATCAAAACATAATGCACTAAATGGTATGGTATCATACATCAACAGTGTATGAAGGCCAAGCTGATTATTTGGAAGCAGCCCTGGACTCTTTGGAAGTAGGCAGAGGAAAAACATTAAATTAATTAGATTAATTGGAGATATAAAACTTGTGAGATATTTTCAGCCATATCAAAATTGATAACTATTGGGCCTCCCTGGTGGCGCAGTGGGTTAAGCAATGCACTGTGAAGCAAACCGCAGCCACTGCGCATTAGTTCGATCCCTGCTGCTGGCCAGGGCGGGGACCCACATGGCGCAGCAGCAGCAGCGGACTCCTGCTGTGCCCGCTGCTCCCCTCAGCAGTGTACTTCTGTTTATCTGACTGTTCTGCTCCCGGCTCTCTGTGGTGAATCCTCTTCCCCCCACACAAACACCTCTGGCCTGTACCCCAGTGCTTGTATGCATAAATAAATCTTTTTAAAAAATTGATAACTATTATTTGTTTCTGATTTACAAAACTATAAACTTTGAGGTTACATCTTCACCTCTATGCGAAACCTCACCTCACTCACCATCAAAGTTCTAGTGCCCTTCCTACTGTTAGATTGACATTCTCTGCCCTTCCTTCTCATGTCCCCTCTTTCTCTGGTAACCACTATATTTTTCACAGAGTCTAAGAATTGTTTTGTTTTGATTTATTAATTTATTTGCTTTGGTTATTTATATGCCACATATGAGAGAAAGAATTCAAAAACTATCTTTTCTAACTCATTTCCATTAGCATAATCACCTCAAGTTTCATTCATATTGTCTTAAAGTCATGATTTCATCTTTTTTAATAATTGAATAGTGTTCCATTGGATATATATACACAACTTTTTTAATCCAGTCATCTATTGGTGGGCATAAAGATGTTTCCATGTCTTGGCTATTGAGAATAACACTGCTGTGAACATAGGGGTACATAAATCTTTTCAGATTAATGTTTTCTTGTCTTTGGCTAAACACCTAGGAGAAGTATTGGATCATATGGTTTTTCGACTTTTAAATTTTTAAGGACTCTCTATATCATTTTCCACAGGGCCTGTACCAGTTTACATTCCTATCAACAGTGAACCAAAGTCTCTTTTTCATAGCTCCCTGGGCAATAAGTTATTTTCAGTATTTCATATCAGCCGTTGTCATACGTGTGAGGTGATAACTCATTGCGGTTTTGATTTGCAGTTCCCTAATAATAAGCGATTTTGAGCATTTTTTTAATGTGCCTATTAGCCATCTGTATGTCTTCTTTGTAGAAATATCTGTTCACATCCTCTGCCCATTTTTTGATTGGGTTGTTTTGAGTTGAGTTGTATGAGTCCTTTATCTATTTTGGGCAGTAAGTCCTTTCAGAAATATGATGTGCAAATATCTTGTCTGTTGGTATGTTTTCTTTTCCTTTTTGTGGTGGTTCCCTTTGATATACAAAAGCATTTTAGGTTAATGTAGTCCCATTTATTTAAGATACATCACTTTAACAGAACTGAAGTTCTGTATCACCCTCAACTTCTTTTTTGAATATGGAGAATTCAAAAGGGAAGGAGTAGAACTCCACAAAGAAGCTGGAAAAAGAAAATCTTACTTTCCACTGCAAAATTTTGTCAGTAGAGGAACAGAAGATTGTAATGAAAGTACATCAACTACAATAAGAACCTCAGCAGAGAGGATTAAATGAAAAAGAAGTGGGAAAGAGGACTAAATTTCTTGTAAGCCAAAGATAGCACAAAACAATGACAAAGTGAAACTTCAGAAGAAACTGAATCCAACATTGTCCTCTAAAATGATCAACCTGCTTCACTGGGAGATTGTAGGGGCCTGGTGCAATAATTACAAATTTGTAAGAGAATCTGTGAGTACGCATAACTGAATCAAAAAGACATTCCTGACACAGCAAAGGAGGCCAGAATCCTGAAGCAATCACAAAGAAAAGCAATGATGGGCAATGAGAAAATAGCTCTGGAAAGTTCTGAGGGAACGATTCCTCTTTTTGTAGCTGCTTCTCCCTAGAGAGGGCATGTGTCCTTGAAGAATCTACTGCTCTTGAGGGAGTTGATACAGTGGTAGCTGCAACTTCTGCCTGGATGCTGTTTACCTCCTGAACCAGAATTGCAGCCATGGCCGGAAAGAGGAAAGAAATACAGTCACCAGAGTTAAATGGTGGCAGGTGGTATGTAGCCCATGGAAGAAGTGTTCCTATAGGCAGAGAGAGTTGGTTTTGTCTGCACTTTCATGCTGGAGAAGCCTGGGTACCTGAGGAACAAGGGCAGAGTGTGTTCTTTTCCTGTTTCCTGCCTGCAGTTATACACCCCCATAACTGGAAGACAACATGTTGTGCCCCAAATGCCAAATGAGTCCACAGGAATAGGGTATTGATGAAAAGCCTCCAGTAAGATTGCTATATCAGGAAAACGGTTTCAGCTATGATTAATTAATTACAAAAAGATTACTTACAATCAACTCCACAGTGCAACTGACAACTGACTCCAGGCCTCTCTATACCCACCATGCTTTCTGCATTCTAAGTTTATTGCTATCAGAATGTTACATATTTTAAACCAAAGTGAAAGCTGTTATTCTTTCCACACTCCTCAAAACATCCTTATGCATATAAAACATCCTTTTCCAGTTTTCTTAATAGCCTGTGACTTATGTGTCTGGGATAAAATTGTAGGGCACTTTGTCAGTATATCCATTTGTCACTCTTCTGTGTATTTCTACTGCTTAAAAATGTTTAAGATTACTTCCAAATCATAAATGCATAAATTGCATTTAAAAATATTTAAGTAGAGATTCATAATCTATTGTATTTTAGACCATTTCATTGTGTGAAAATTATGTCCTTACTAGGATTAAACCAAAAGCATGACTTTCTCTTGTGTGATTCATTTTTTTTGACGACTTTGAGATAATGACATGAAAAACTGTACATAAATTGTATTCTGCTTAAAAAAAATCACTTTAAATGATGTTTCAATCTAATAGTTATAGTTTTGTCTTTTTTATTCTTCCTCTTTATTTAAATAAAAAATTGAAATCTCATAACCAGAATGTTCTCAGTTAAGATTTAATAGTATATGTAATGAGTCTAAGTAGCTTCAAATATGGAATTTACAAAGGTCCTCTGACTAGAATCTCTGTGTTTAATGGGTCTGACTCAGGCATTAGGTTAGATAGGAAGGGAGATGTCAACTGGAAGGACCTTCAAGCCTTTGTCTCTTTGAAGGAAAAGAGTTGTAAATAACATGAATGTTCCTTCTGGAGCAGCAAACTGAAGATCCCTGGTGTTGACATTTTCCAACCTAGGTTGTCTTATAGAGACCTTAAATCTTCACTTACCATTTCTTCCAGTAAGAAGTTTCCTCTGCATCAGACTTTGGACTTGCCATGGAAGACTTTTTAATGACTTTTAGTTAGTTAGCATTTAGACAATATCTTGCAGAGACCTTTCTGGTGATTTTCCCAGTTTGCTTAGATTATATTTTTGCTAGAGCTGTGTTTAATTTTTAGATTTTTATCCTTCTTAGTGAATAATATTTTATCATAAATCATTTTTCTTTTATCTTTAGTTTTCAAATGATTAGTGAGATGTAATAAAATAAAAAAGTTATGAGGGTAATCCATGCCCTAAAACAGAAAAAAGGATAGTAGTCCTTAGTTTTGCCTAGATCTGTCCTGTAATTTCAAAATCAGATGTTGGATGTTGGCATAACTGTATGCTTTGATCAGAAAAATGAACTAGAGAATATAAGAATAATAGTGATAAATCAAAACACAAGTTATTCTAAAGAACAGTAATATAAAACTTGATGCAGGGGAACCTCAGCAAAATGTCTGGAGCAATGTTTTTATTTTCTTGCAGTATAATCCAACTAACAACTACGAATAAAAAGCCAAAGCCTCTTACATAACCAATCACCAGATAGTAATCTATCTATGCCTTCAATAGTTAGAGAAGCAAGTAGAAAGAGACCTTTGACTATAAATGGGCCTTCAGTGTGCTGCTCTGAGCCAGATCTCCCTTTAGATTATCTGGGAGAATCACCCAAGGATTATAATTAAATGAGTAGACTCTCCTTGCTGTTTTGCCTCTAAGGTAAAGTGTATTAAATAAAGCCATGTCCTTCCCAGACTAAAAGTCACAGCAATAATTTCTGGGTGAAAAGAAATTGGCTCAAGTTGAGATTATTATAATAGTTTGGGGTTTTTTTGTTGTTGTTTGTTTCTTTTTTTTTTTTTTTTTTTAGGGTTCTTTCCAGGTCTTCCCTGTATTAATCACAGGCTAATAAGAAAATATCCCAGAATCTACCAAGATTAGGAAACTTCATTTTCATTTTCCTCATATATTAAGCCCTAGTCCCTCAGAGAAGTCTCTAATGTGTTTGACAGCCATTAATGGAGAACACATAAACCTGTTATTTGACAAACATTTTTTAACACTACCAATGTACTGAACCAGCTTGTATTTCTTGATCAGAAAAAAAAAAAAANAAAAGCTTGCTTTTGTGGATTCAAAGATGACCAAGATGCTCATAGGCTGGTAGAGGAAACAGAAACATTCAGTTAATTTGATAGGATAAAGTGATAAATCCAATGATAGATGTGCCGAGCACTATGCACAGAGGAAAACCTAACAGCTGGGGCTAACGCTATATTGAGGGAATAATGCCTGTTCTAAGTCTTAAATGATTACAGTCAAGTGGAAATGCAGGAAAGGGTTTATAGGCAGGACAGTGTGAGCAAAATTTTAGAGCACTAAGTAGACTTACCCAGAGGCAAGAGTTCAAAAGCAAAGCAAGAATATTGCCCATGGAGGAAGCTCACAGAAGAGGAAGGAAAGATAAGTAAATTATAAGAAGAATAGAGAATAAAATGTTGAGGTAACCCAGTGAAAAAAATAATTTCCAGTAGGATGGAGTGGAAAATTGTGTGAAGTGCAAAAATGATGTTTCAGTAAGTACCAAGAAGAAAAATTGGTGGTAATATCAGTTTGGCCTTCATAGGTATATTAAGTTCTGAGAACTTAGTATCAGAATGCAGAGGCTTGGTATGTGGGACATTTATTTTTGTACATCTCAGTTTCCTTCTATCCTTCCTATAGCCCACCTGTGTTTGTATCTTATTCAAATGGATCCATATCCTCCAGTTTAACACCAACACTTACATTACTCTTCTCAGATTCTAATGATGACCCCTGCTCTTATCTGATAATACTTTCATCACCTATAGAACCATAGCACATTTTAAACTAGTCTGACTTTGAATCCTTCCCTCCTCATCAGTTCGTAGAACAGCTTTGTCATGACATGCTGGTGATCTTGCATATCTCCACATAGGCCATGTAGGCAAAGCTCAAACACAGTCTGACATATGTCTTGGCATAATGCCTTGTGATCTTCCCTGGAATGTGGCAAGGCAGTCTTGTGAGATGTTATCCCAAGTCTATTTCTTGCTTGCCCTGATTCCAGTGAGGCATGGGAATTTTCTGCCTCTCCCAAGCTTCTGGTATAGCTTCAGACTAAAAAACTGTTAAACTGTAAGTAGAGTTGGTTCTTCAATGACAGAGCAACTCATCATTTATATAATGTCATCTGACCCTCCTGGTTTGGTATCACCTTGTGGAACTAGGGACATTGGGAGTTGACACCATGCTGATCTTGTGATGCTGTCTGTATAAATAGCAAATTTTATGAATCCATTTGCAGTTGTTTTTGCTTTACTAACTGAATCTATAGAAGTGTGATAAGCCTACCTAGCAGCTGCCACCATACTGCTGCTAGTTACTGCTTGACCACTTAGCACAGATTTGATCTACAAGTCTGTAAATTCTCCTAAAAGGAGTGAGCTCTGCTGAGACTCTGCCTGGTTAAGCTAGGACAATCTAGCCCTGGTCAAGTAAATCTGTAGCAGCAGCAGTAGGAACTCTATTTCAAATTTAAAAAGACTATATTTCCCCTAATCATTGGAGCTCCATAAGATAACCCTATAATTAGTAAGAAACCTGTATTAAATTTTCAGGATAAGAAACAAAGATCCTGATCTATGACCTTTTTTCCCTAATTTTTAATACTATTTATTTACAAAACACCTGGATTTCTCTCACATTTAATATCTTATATCTGTTTTGATCTGAATGTTTAGCAGTTTTACTTGGTAGTGCAAATCTGAACTGGTAAAATTGGTGCTAGATAAGTTCAGAGGTCCTGTATATAAGTTAACTGGTATTCTCTGTAGATCAATTTTTTTAAATGTAAAAAGTGCTTCGTTGGAGACAAATTGTTAAATACTTGACTAATAACTGACAGATTACAAAGGAATAAAGAAGGGGAGTGGGAAAGTAAGATTGTTTTTTTTTTTTTCTCTCCACAGATTTTATCTCTTTTCTCAAATAGATCTTATTTACTTTTAGGAAAATTGTCAAATTAAGGATGCAAATACTGAGTGGAACATATCCGTTATTCCCACTGACCAAGAACTGTATCCAGAAAGAAAGACATGTAAGTTTGTCACAGCTTTTGACATTTTCTTCATTTTAAATGAAAACTGTTTTTTGCTGATTTAAGTAATGGAAATATTTCGATTTGTTAAGTTTCTTTTTATAATAGTTCTTGGGAACTATTTGAAATACTTTACAGTACAATGCAAACTGTCATTTATTGATTTATTTTTAACATGAACATCTACTCTGTATATGCCCTGTGCTAAGCACTGTAGACACAAAAATGAGTAAAATGTGGTTGCTGTCCTCAATGCCTGTAAATGAAACAGTGTAAAAATAGATATTTTTGACATAATGTAGCAAGAAAAATTATAGAGGCATACAGGAGTATTTTAAGTATGTTTCACAATATGAAAATATGAATGCAAAACAAAAGAATAAATAAACATGATATAAGCAGAGGCCAAATGGTGAATTCAAGTTATAAAACATTCTTACCCTTCCCAGCCAAGGAGATGTTAGTGGATGCGTGCAAGAAGATCTTTAATCAACACCCTACAGTAATGAGAAGACCCATCTTCAGTTCTCAACAGAGGCTTAGTGAGGAACCTGGACTTTCATCAAACCTGGCAAAAGAAGGCAGCACCCACCCACACCTCCACTGCTAGAGTGGTGTCACAGAAAGTAAACTAAAAGTGAACGGTTTTGTAGGGTTATAGACTGAACATAATATTCAAAATGTCCAGATTTCAATTGAAATTCACTTGTTATACCAAGAACCAGGAAGATCTCAAAGTGAATGTAAAGAGACAATCAATAGATGCCAACAGGGTGACAGAAATGTTAGAATAACATGACGAAGATTTTAAGATAGCCATTATAAATATGTTTCAATAAGCAATTATAGGCACATTTAAAACATAAAAAAATAGAAAAATCTCAGCAAAGAAATGGTAGGCTTAAATAGACAAATGAAAGTTAAGATATCAAAAATACAATAACTAAAATAAATATTAAACATAGTGACTAAACAGCAGGATAGAGGGGACAGGAAAAAAGCAATGAACTAAAAGGTAAAACAATAGAAAAATTACCAAATCTAAACAACAAAGAGGAAACACACTAAAAACAATCAATCAGTTCTTCAGTAACTGTGCCACTATGACAGAATAACAAAAGATCAGTATTTGTGACATTGAAGTCCTATAGGAAAAGTCATGGCTAAAATGTGACAATGGCTGAAAACGTCTCAAGTGGAACAGAAGATAAATCTACAGATTCAAGAGACTAAAAGAACTCTAAACAGGGTAACCAAATAAATCCACATTAAGGCATGCTATGGTCAAATTTCTAAAAACAAAGAAAAAAACTTCAAAATCTGTCATGCAGAAATAACACTTGGCCTATGGGGGGAAAATCATGTGAATGATAGCAGTTTTGTAATCAGAAACCATATAGTACACTAGGAAATCAGAAATATGGCAAACTAAGGATGTCTAAGTTCTTCTTCCACAGAAATATCCAAACAACAACAAAAACTGCAGAAATTTACATGTAAAAATTTGTACCCTTTCCTTGCACCATATATAAAAACTCAAAATGGATCAAAGACAAATGTAAGAGCTAAAATTACAAAACTCTTAGAAGAGAACACTGGAGACAATCTCCAATGTTGAATTTGGCAGTTATTTCCTATGCATGACAACAAAGGTACAGGCAACAATAACAACAAAAAATTGATAAATTGGGATTCATCAAAATTAAAAACCTCTGTGGGGGCCTCTGTGGTGGTGCACGGGGTTAAGCCTCAGCACTATGAAACTATCCACAGTCACTTCAGCTTATCTCCATCCAGGGAGGAGATGGTATAGCAGACCTTTTCTGTCTTGCCTGCTGCTCCCCTCAGCAGTGTATTTCAGTTGATCCACCTTTTCTGCTCCCCACTCTGTCTCTGGTGAATTCCCTCACCTCCTGCACCTCTGACCTGTACCCTGGTTCTTATATGCATGCATTAAATAAATTTAAAAAATTAAAAATATCTGTATATTAAAGGACCAAAAAATTCATTAAAAAACATTTACCATCACTAATCATTAAGGAAATGCAAAGAAACACCACATATAATACTACTTCATACTCATTAGGTTGGCCATTATGAAAAAAAAGAGTAAATAACAAGTGTGGTGAGGATATGGAGAAACTGGAACTCTTGTACATTGCTGATGGGAATGCGAAATGGTATGGTCATTGTGCAGAGTGCTTTGGTGGTTCCTCAAAAGATTAAAAATTAGCAATTCCATTTCTTTGTATATATCCAAATGAACTAAAGGGAGAGACTCAGTCAGATACTTGTTTACCACTGTTCATAGCCTCAGTCAGATACTTGTACAACATTGTTCACAATAGCCAAAAGGTAGGAACAACCCAAATGTTCACCAACAGATGAATGTATAAATGAAATATGTATATACATATGATTGAATGTTTTCAACCTTAAAACAAGAGTTTTGACATGATATGATGTGGATGAACCTTAAAAACAGTGCTAAGTGAAACAAATTAGACACAAAAGGACAAAGATTCTATGATTCTAGTAATATGAAGTATGGAGAATAGGAAAGTCATAGAGACAGAAAGTTGAATAGTGTTCATTAGAAGCTGTAGGAGGGGGAGAATGAGGAGTTATCTAATAAACAAGTTTTGGAAATGGATAGTGGTGGTGGTTTCATATTGTGAATGTACTTAATGCCACTTAATTTCATACTTTAAAATGGTTAAAATGCTAAATTTTATGTATTTGTATACATACAAATTTGTATACCTACATATGGTATAACAATACAATAAAAATGTACTAAGTAAAGAGCAAAAAGGGAAACAGGAAAAAGTGGTATAGCATTTTTCAAGTGCTGAAAGAAAAGAACTGTCTACCTAGAATTTTATATTCAACAAAAATATCTTTCAAGAATGAAGAGTAAATAAAGGTAATTTCAGGTGAAAGAAAAGAAATTTTGCCAGCAGATCTACCAAAAAAGAAAAAAAAAAAGCTAAAGCGAGTTCTCTAAAGAGAAAGGAAATAATAAAATAAGAAAAGATGGAACATCCGTAAGGGAAAACATGTTAAGCAAAAAAAAAAAAAGCAACCAGGTAAAAGAAATATAGCATAGACTTTACTTCTTGTAAGTTTTCTAATTTGTGGGTGGTATTAAAGCAGAAATCATAACACTATCTGTTGAGATTGGCAATGTATGCAGAGGATATATATATGATTATTATAGTATAAACATGGGAGTGTAAAGTTATATTAAGAGAGGTAATGTTTCTAAACTTCAACTGAACTGGCAAAATGATGACACTAGTAAACTGTGATAAATTATGTGTATATATTGTAATACCTAAAGCAACCACTATAAGCCTATACAAATGATACATTCAAAAACATTACAGTTAAAATGAAATTTCAAAAAACATTCAAATTACTCACTGGAAGATAGAAAACTGAAAACCAAAATGAAAAAGAAAACAAAAAATAAAATGGCTGATATTTAAACTCCAACATAATCTCTAACTGAAATGCCCAGAAATTTTTTCTAGTGGTAGATTATATTACAGAAAGTTTTATTTTGTCACAACTGGACAAATTTGGTCACTTTTGTGATTTTTCTTGAGGATTCAAGGATTTTGCCTTCTTGCACTTCCCAAAGTTGATGTTAAGTTGGAAAGAAGCTTAAACAAGTATTTAAGTTTCCATAGGTGTCCACATCTACTTGTTATATTTGCTTTTGTTATGTCCTAAACTCACATCTTCTGTAATATAAATCCTCCTGTGTAATCCTTGGGCCTATCACCTGCATGATGATGTCTGCTAACATCTACCTACTATTATATATATGTACCTCATTCAAACCTGGCTATGTATATTCCTCTTATATGGCGGTCATTGGTATCAGCTGTAGATCTTTTGCAAGTACATTATTTCTCTTTTAAGTTACTGCCTAGGTCTCCTGGAACTTTTAGACAAGTGTTCTGCTAGAAATTCATAGGCTTTTCTTTTTTTTTTTAATTTTTTTTAAGGATTTATTTATGCATACAAGCACTGGGGTACAGGCCAGAGGTGTGGGAGGGTGAGAGGATTCACCACAGAGAGCAGGGAGCAGAACAGGCAGACCAACAGAAGTACACTGCTGAGGGGAGCAGCGGGCACAGCAGGAGAGGTCTACTGCGCCATGTGGGTCCCCCCCCTGTGGCTGGCAGCAGGGATCGAACTCGTGCTGCAGTGGCTGCGGTTTGCTTCACAGTGCGTTCCTCAACCCACTGTGCCACCGGGGAGGCCCAATTCATAGGCTTTTCTTTGGCTTTCTCCAATATGAACAAATATTAGCTCTTATTGATTTAAAGGATTTCCTTAAAGGTTTTTCATTTCCTTAGTCTTTACCCAGGATTCTTTATACTCTCTCAGATACTCACGTATCTGATTCTGTTGAGTATCTGAAAGGAAGGACACACTCCTCCCTGGCCCCTCTACATTTGGCTCTCTTGTTTTTGCTCTTCAGATTTTTCTGCCTGACTTGCTTTACAAATCTAAGGATTTTACTTAATCTGGGCATGGAGAAAACTGATTTAGCTAGTACACTTTCTGTGTATTAGTTTTATATATAATTCTTGACTCCTCACTTGGGTGAGAAGCTTCTCTCATACTAATATACAAACATATAAGCATTAAAATGATTATTAGTAAAGTATGTTTACTTCCATTTGGAAGGACTACAGCTTCAGTAGAGGACTCTGCTTTACTAGATTCTTCAGTACTTTTTTAGCTTTCAATTATATATCACAATAATATTAGTGGTTTAGTGATCACTTATGTTCTCCAAAATGTCAGTGAGTTATAAAATGGAATTGTAACTTTTTTTTAAGATTTATTTACTTATACATACAAGATCTGGGGTACATGCCAGAGTCCAGGGTGGTGAGAGGATTCACCAGAGACAGAGTGGGGAGCAGAACAGACTGAGTGACTGAAACACGCTGCTGAGGGAACAGCAGGCTAGGCAGGAGAGGTCTGCCTGCCCCATGTGCGTCCCCCTCCCTAGCCAGTGGCAGGGATGGAACTCGTGCTGCAGTGGCTGCGGTTCGCTTCACAGTGTGTTGCTTAACCCACTGCGCCACCAGGGAGGCCCCTGGAATAACTTTAAAAATTTTTTGATTGATAGAATATCTTGCTTCTGTCATAGAAAAAAGTTCAGGGTGTCAAGTGCAGTTTTCCTAAATTTCCATCCTAATGTAAATCAGTAGATCAAAGGTCAAAACAGATATTAACCTCTAAATATATTCAGAAAAAGAATTTTTTAAAATTCTTTAAAACCTCATTTTAAGAAACTGAACAAGCTCCAAACCCAATGAAGTCCATGCCATCACACATCATAATTAAACTTCTGTAAACTGACATTGAAAAAAATTTTTAAAGCAGCCAGAGACAAATGCTGCATTACTTAAGGAAAACACAAATTGGTATGACAGTGGATTTCTTATCTTAAATTATGGAGATCAGTAGTAAGTGACACAACATTTTTCAAGAACTGAATAAAAAGAACTGTCAACCGTAAGTTCTATATATGTGGCAAAATTACCCTTCAGGAATGAAGGGTATATAAGACATTCTGGGACAAAAAAAAAAAAAAGAATTACGAATTATTTACTAACAAACTTCCCCTCACCTTCAAGAATGGGTAATTTCTCTACTAGGAAGATAATGATAACAGATGGAGGCTTGGAATTTCAGAAAAGAAAGAAAATTGGACTGTATAAAAATAGGGGTAAAGATAACAGACTTTCCCACTTCTCATGAATTTCTAAAATCATATTTGAACATTCACTCAAAAATGATAACAACAGCTGCTCTGGTGCTTAACATATATAGAGGCCATGCTTTAAAGAATTACATATTTAAAGTGATTAGGATAAAGCAACCCAAGTGGAAATTGTGTTTCTATACTTAAAGTGGTAAAATGATGAAACTAGTATATTGTAATGTTACATATGTATATGATAATACTTAGGAAGACTATACAAAGAAATGTATTCAAAACATTATAAATTTATCAGGAGAGAATTTTTAAAATTAAATTTATTTATTTATACATATTTGATGTCAGTTGTCACCATGGAGTTCTTGCCACCATTTCCCCATCACCCCAGTCCCTTGTACTCTTTCTGCCCTCATCTCGATCCTTGCCCCTCCCTCATGATGCCTTTGAATTGTCTTTGTCTTTTGGTTCTTGTTGTATTTATTTTTTTGATTGTTGCTCTTTTCCCTGAGCCCTATTTTTTGTTTCTTTATATCCCTCCTAGTAATGAAACCATCCAATATTTTTCTCTTGCCTTTTGACTTATTTCACTGAGTATAATTCCATCTAGCTCCCTCCATGTTTCTACAGATGTCTCCAGTTTATCTTTTTTAATTGCTGAATAGTATTCTATTGTGTATATGTACCACATCTTCTTGATCCAGTCATCTGTTTTTGGGCATTTGGGTTGTTTCCAGGTCTTACCAATTATAAATAGTGCTGCAATAAACATGGGAGTATAGGTGCTCTTTTGGATCGGTGCTTTTTTGTCCTTTGGGTAGATCTCTAGGAGTGGGATTGCTGGGTCATATGGTAGATATATTTTTAGTAGACTTAGGAACCTTCAGGAGAGAATTTTTTTCAAAGGATGTTTAGATACACTACAGGGACATAAGAAAAGAGAAAAGGAATGAGAAACAGAGGAAACAGAAAACAATAAAATGGTGAACTTAATCTATAACACATAAATAAATAACAAATAAATTGTCCATATACACTAAATAAAAGAAAGAGATAGGCAAAGTGGTTTGAAAAAATCCCCACAATTCACTTCCAGTTTCTGGTCTAACATGTAAAGAATTTGGAAGTTGTCATTCTTTTCCTCAGAAGAAAAAGTTGAAAATCAGAAACTCTTCTTCGATCTCTGAGGAAATTAACATCACAGGGCAAACCACAGCTCCCAAATGGGAAAGACAGATGAATATAAGAATTGGAGCTTAGTAGGGCTAAAAGCTACGGCTAGAGCTTCGTAGGAATACATACGTGGTAATTAATTTCTGGAGGCTGAGCATGGGCTAGCTTGAAAGATAAAAACATCCAGGGACTTAGCTTAGGGGGTCACCCAACACTTCTGTGAGTTATAGCTCTAAGAGCCTCACTAGGTTCTTAGGGTGAAGAATGTGGAAAAATCCCTTTTTGCTTTTGGTAGGAGAAGGGGACACATAACAATTTGGAAATTTATCTGAAATATTCTGTTCTCATTAACAAAAACCTGTCCTCAGGAGAATCTATTTTACCAAATCTAACCCAAGACATAAGGAATGGGAAAAAGCTGAGAAGGAGTTGTGAAGCTTACAGCCCAGGGACACAAGCCAATTAAGAGAAAAAGACTTATTTAAAGGGTTTTTAAGTGTTTCTTCTTCCCTCCTATCTTTCCACAATATCAGCTGGGCTCCTGCATATTAATAGGAAATTGCAGCTGAAAAGAACTGCATGCCTTTTTTTAAGAAGGAATTTTTAGGGAAACCTAAGACAACAGAGAAGACAAAGACATTAACGAAAATCTTCACCTTCCACATCAACAAATATACCAAACAGTAAATACAGATTTACCCCTAGATGGATAAACATAACACCTCTCAGTGAAAATGAAACCAAGCATCACAACTGGACTCAGATATGGAAGTATCGCGGTGAGGATTTAAAATAATAATCATTGATATCCTAAGGGTTTAAAGTTTTACTAGAAAAGTTCATAACAGGGCCTCCCTGGTGGCAGAAGTGGTTGAGCACAGCACTGTGGAGCTTCTGCAGCCACTGCAGTACAAGTTCAAGTTCAATCCCTAGCCAGGGAGAGGACCCACATGGCACAGCAAATCACTCCTGCCTCGCCCACTGCTCCTTTTAGCAGTGTATTTCAGTCTATCTGCCTGCTCTGTTCTCCGCTCTGTCTCTGGTGAACCTCTCATGCTCCCGCCTCTTGCCTGTACCCCAGCTCTTGTGTGCATAAATAAATAAAATGTTAAAAAAAAAAAAGTTGAGATGTTAAAAAAAAAAGTTGGTAACATGCAAGAACAAATAGACAATGTAAACAGAGAGAAGAAAACTCTAAGAAAGAAAAGGAAATTCTAGAAATCAAAAACACTAATAAAAATGAAGAATGCCTTTGGTGAATTAATCCGTAGATTAGACAAAGGCATGGAGAAAAAATTAGGTGATCTTGAATAAATTCCTGTAGAAAATTTCTAAACTGAAAGTGAAGAAAAAATGGAGCAGCATATACAAGAACTGTGAAATATTCACAAAAATGTAACATAGATATAATGGGAATATCAACAGGAAAAGAGAGAACATAAGAAATATTTGAAGTAGTAATGACTGGGAATATTCCAAAATTAGTGACAAAAACTAAATCACATATCCAAGGTGTTCAGAGAACAGCAAGCAGGATAATATATATTTAAGCATATCATATTCAAACAACAGATAGCCAGAGAAAGAAAAAAATCAAGAAACAAACAAAAATTAACCTTTTATAGAAGAACAAAGATAGAATTTCAATGAACTTCCCTTTAGAAACCTTGCAGAGTGAGAAAAGAATGTAATGAAATTTCTAAGCAATAATTTTGGAAAAGCACCAACCTAGAAATCATGTCCAGCAACATTATTTTTCATAATTGAAAAAGATATAAGGACTCTCTCAAGCAATCAAAAATTGAGGGACTTTATTGCTACTAGAACTGCCTTGCAACAAGTGTAAAAGAAGATCCTAAGAAAGAAGGAAAATGAAATATGTTGGAAACTCAGATATACATAAATAAGAGAAAAAGTGAATGTAAAATAAAATCTCTTATTTCTTAATCTGACAGCAGTTCAGAATACAACATATTGAGTGGATGAATACAACATAATGAGTGAAATGAATGATAGCAATATTATAGGGGACAAGAGGAGGAATCAGTAATTTATGTTATAAGGTACACACATCACCTGAGAAGTGGTATCATTTAAAATGTAGTTGAATTAATTATAGGTGTCTATTTCAAACTCTAGGATGACCACTAAAACTTGAAGACTAATACTATCAAAGTGGATCTAGTATTAAGACCTAACTATACCCAAAATGCAGAAAAGAGTAGAACAATATAGAAACAAAGAACAAGGGAATGCAACAGAAAATAGTAACAAATATGCTACATATTAATCCAATTATATCAATAATAACTTTGAATTCCAATGATCTAAATGCATCAGTTAAAAAACAAAGATTAGCAGAACAGAAAATTAAAAAGACCAAACTATTATCTACAGTTTAGAGTTACATATTTGAATATAAATATAGATATAGATTAAAAGTAAGTAGGTTCAGAAAGATATACCTACCACACTAACACTAATCAAAAGAAAGTAAGAGTAACTATTATTAATTTCAGAATAGAGTTCAGAGTAAGGAAATTTATCAAGATAAAGTGCAGCATAACTATCGTATGCAATTCATTAAGTTAAGAAAAAGAATTAAAAGACCTCCAGATTGGAAAGAAATAATACTATCTATATTCAAATGATCTGGTGTCTATATAGAAAGCCTCAAGGCTTCTACAAAGAAATTCCTAGACTTAATGAGTTTACCAAATTTGCTGGATATAATGTCAATAAAAGAAGTTACTTGTATTTCTATATACTAGCAATGAACGATTAGAGTACAAAGTTGGGGGGGGGTGTCAAAGTACCATCATGTTGAAATACATAAGTTTAAATTTAACAAAGTATATGTAGAATCTGTGTGGAGAAAACTAAAACATAATGAAAGAAATTGAGAACACCTAAGTAAAGGAAGATATATACAATGTTCATGGATTAGAAGATGTTATTTTTCCTCCAAGTTGAGCTATAGACTCAATAAAATCTCAATCAAAACATCAGCAATTTTTGTAGCCATCAATTAGTTATATCACAAAGCAAGATAAATAGAATAGGTTAACAATTTTGGGGAAGAAGCACTGTTAGAAGACTCACTACTTCCTGATTTTAAGAATTACTATAAAAAGTAATTAGGATAGTGTGCTATCGGTGTAAAGGTAGGCGTATGTAGCAATGGAACCAAATAGAGTCAGAAATAGACTCTCCTAGGTATAACCAAATGAGTCTTGATAAAGGTGCAAAAGCACTCAAGGGAAGATAGTTCCTTCTGTGATATGGAACAAGTGGACAGCCATATGCTTAAGTATCTTACTCTTGATGGGAAACTCAAACCTTACTCTTTGTCAAAAAATTAACTTGAATTCATCATAAACCTAAAGGAAAAATGTACAACTACACAATTTTTAAACAAAGTATAACAAAAAAATCTTTGCAACTTTGGTTTAATCAAAGAGTTCTTAGATATGACATCAAAAGAATAATTCATAAAGAACAAATTAAACTACTGTCATCTCTCTCTTACATAAACTTCTAAAAAGTCTAAATTCATCTGTCTTTATTCCCTACTGAAAAGTCTCTCATTATGTTCTATAAAACCTATTATCGAACATGACTGGGCATTTTCAGTTCTTATCTAATTGGGCCTCTTTTCTGCATTTGATATTTTGATAATTCTCATCTTGAAATTCCTTTCTTGTTTTCCATAAAACTATTCCTTTTAACACCTTCTCTGTTCTTCCCTCGTGTTCTACTCTCATGGTTTCAACTGCCAAAATTTTATTGAGGGATACTTACATATCTAACTCTAACATATAATTCCAGTCAGACACTTTAAACTAGTTTAATCATCCTGTCCTCAAATGCTGTCACGTTTTTGCATTCTGTAAATATATTTTAAAAATTTATTTATTTTCTTTATTTATATATATTTGACATCAATTGTAGTCTTCATGGAATTCTTGCAACCATTTCACCAGTGCACCATCACCTCAGTCCCTTGTGCTTTTTCTGTCCTCATCCTAGTTCCTCTCCTTCCCCCACCACAAAGTGTCTCTGATTTGTCTTTGTATTTTTGTTGTTTTGTGATTTTTAAAAATTGTTATTGTTCTTTTCCTTGATCCCTTATTTGGTTTCCTTATATTCCTCCTAAAAGTGAAACCATCTGATATTTTTCTTTTTCCCTCTGACTTAATTCACTGAGCATTATCCCCTCTAGCGCCATCATGTTGCTGCAAAAGTTTATGTTTTTTGATTGCTGAATAGTATTCCATTGTGTATATGTACCATATCTTCTTGATACAGTCATCTATTTTTGGACATTTGGGTTGTTTCCAGGTCTTACCAACTATAAATAGTGCTGCAATAAACATAGGGGTACAGGTATTCTTTTGAATCAGTGTTTTTTTGTCCTTTGGATAGACTCAACTTAGGAAGCTTTTCCTCAGCCTTCTAGGCGGAATAGGTGCTCTCCATCTAATGTCCCAGAATACCCTGTGGTATAAATATAACACTGTCTCACATTGTAGGAGTCTAATCAACTATAATACATTTTGTAGTCTTTGAGAGTTGGATTTATCTCCTACATGGTTTGTATTCACAACACTTAGTGTGCAACCTGCTCTTCAATAAATGTTTATCAAGTGAATTGAATGAGTTATTGTTGATTTTACTTCTGAGAAGCTGATCTCATCTGTGAAGGGGTAATTGACCCCTTAACAACTTTAATTATTCTATGATAGGTCTCATTTCTTGGACATAAGGAGTAGAAAACATGATGTACTGGTTTTGAACTTAAGCTTGTAAAAAACTACCATTCCAAATCACAAGAAGTCAAGAACTCAATTAAGAAAGTAGGGCCTCCCTGGTGGCGCAGTGGGTTAAGCAATGCACTATGAAGCAAACCACAGCCACTTCAGCACGAGTTCGATCTCTGCTGCCGGCCAGGGAGGGGACCCACATGGTGTGGCAGACCTCTCCTGCTGTGCCCACCGCTCCCCTCAGCAGTGTACTCCTGTTGATCTGCCTGTTCTTTTCACGGCTCTCTGTGGTGAATCCTCTCACCCCCCCCACACCTCTGGCCTGTACCGCAGTGCTTGTATGCATAAATAAATAAATCTTTTAAAAAATAAAAAAAAAGAAAGTACTTTTCACCTTCTATATTTTTCCATGAACTTGGTTTAGCAGCCTAGTCAAATAACTGATACTGTTCAATTGTTCTGAAGCTTGGGTGATCCACTGTACAAACCAACATTTATTGAATACGTTAGTTAGGAAGTGAGAATGTAAATATAAACAAGATTAATTTTCAAAGGAGCTCACACTTTCTTGGGAACTGAGGAGAAATGAGCAAAGAGTATCTTAACAATTGTAAAGAAAAATGAGTAAATGATTATAAACTAGGCTAGGAAGGGGGAGTAGGTGGACATTTTTCTTCTGTGTGCCTTTTTAGTGTCAATCTGTTTCCAGATGCACTGTAGACATACTATCACAAATCAGTGCATTGGTCCAGAGGAATGCAGCCAGGGGCTATGAATAAGTAAGAAAAAAATTTAAAGTGCTACTGAGAAATCAAAAACAAATAAAAGCACAAGTCAAAAATAAAAGCAAACAAGTAACCAAAAGGCAAAAACAACCTTAGAGTACATATGTTACAATTACAAAGAAAACAATCCTAGTTGCATTAGTGGCTGTAAGTGGTACAGAAGTGCTTGTTTTACTGATGAAGTCCCTGACTTAAACTACTAATACTAGAATCTCAGGTTGGATTGGGGGTGGGGAGGGGCTGAGTTATTCCAGGGTTCAGACAGTCATTGTAAACTATGTGAAAGAAGTGGATAATTATTCCACTCTCAATTTTGAAAGTATTTATCTGTCACCAAACATCACATTTCTTTTTCAAATAGGTCAAGTTATCTCTGCAGAGCAATCAAAATACACATTCATTCATTTTGTCAATGAACTTGCATAATGGTTGTATGATTTAAATTTTATATTCCTCTTTTATAGAAAACAGAATTATTATATACTGACAATTGTTTTCCACTAAAATGTATTTCTTTAAACAATAGCATTTGTGCAAAAACAATCTGTCTTCATCAAAAGAGCAATTTGACTTGTTATATGATATTTTCTTATTAGATCAAGCAACCAACTTAAGCTTTTTCTTTAGTTACCTTCAAATAAAACTAGCAGGCTTTTCTTCCATATATACTGTGCATAATATAATTTTAATGAAATCTCTTTTTTAAGAGTTATTTATGTATACAAGAACTAGGGTTTAGGCCAGAAGTTGGGGGTGAGAGGATTCACCAGAGACAGAGCAGGGAGCAGAACAGGCAGATCTGCTGAAATACACTATGAGGGGAACAGAAGGCAAGACAGGAAAGGTCTGCTGCACCATGTGGGTCAGCTCCCTGACTAGGGATCAAACTCATATCAAGCTGTCAAGGGATAGATAGATATATCTATCAAGAGATAGACACCTGTGCCACCAGGGAGGCCCCTGAAATCTCTTTTTAAAAGTATATTTTTAGGAAAAGGAGGAAAATTTAGTTTTAGTAATCACCAGCTCCCCTACAGCCTATATATAAAGGTAAAACCCGCCAGGCATTTAAGTTCCCAGTTCATGCTCAAATCCACATACCCATGCCATTATATATCTTAATGTGACATTTCCCCCCTGCCCCTATTGACCCTCCAAAACAACTGTCTCGTCACCACTTGTTCACCACCTTTCTACACTCATTCACAGTAATCAAAGGATTCAATGAAAGTTGACATATTGTATGGATGACGAATTATTTATTAAAGAGTTAACACATTTGATATGTAGCTTGAAGGAAGGGAAAATATAATGCAAAGCTATCATTAGGGTAACTGATGACAAGAAGGGCAGGAGAGAATTGTCCAATAAAGACAACCAAAAGCATACTAGGTTTAATACAGAAGAAATGGTAATACTGGTGTTGGAGAGCTGAAAAAGCAAAAGAGGATGTTGAAATATATAAATAAGTATACCTGGTTTTATTTAAAATAATAGAGGAAAGAAGAACCAACAATATGATACTATATATATTCATAATAGTCAAGGAAATAATCTGCATAGCTGATACTTCCTTATTTCTGTGGCTGGTCACAAGGTGATATTTGATATTTATAACTTCTATTGTCCATGTTTACTGTTGGCTAGAAAATCAGTTGTTTGGGTCTTTATGTGCTGAAATAATTCAAAATTTAATTCCTGAAGAGTCTAAGTCCTTAGTAGTTCTTTCTCAATTAGGTTCTAGTTTTACATTAACTTTTACTATTAGAAATGAAAATATGTGGGGCCTCCCTGGTGGCGCAGCAGGTTGAGCGCTGCACTGTGAAGCATCCACGACGCAGCAGCATGAGTTTGATCCCCAGCCAGGGAGGGGACCCACATAGCAAAGCAGACCTCTCCTGCCTCGCCCCCTGCTCCCCTCAGCAGTGTATTTCACTCCATCTGCCTGTTCCGCTCACCACTCTGTCTCTGGTGAATCCTCTCACCCCCCGCGACTCTGGCCTGTACCCCAGCTCTTGTATGCATACAAAAATAAATCTTAAAAAGAAAAAAAAGGAAATATGAAGTGGTACACCAGGGAATCCCTTGAATTATAGACATTGTCCCGCATTTTCTAGAAACTCTCTTTAGTAATAGGATTGATAACCTAACCATTATTTGCCTTTTAGTTCAGTGATTTGAAGAGCCCCAAATGACTATGTCATTGTCTCAACTTCCGAATGAATGCAAACATTGTCTATTCAAGTAGAAGCATTCCTATGTTAGAATCTGAGAACTCTAAGTCAGTAGAACCCAAAGTTATGTTAATAGATGTAAGAGAAATGGGAATGACTCTCATTGCCACCTTTGTAATCCCAGATTTTTATATTCTGAATCTATGGAAAAAGAACATCATGTATTTGTGGTTAATTCAAAGCATATTCTATTTTCTGTAGAAAACCATCTTTAACTCTACATTATTACTCTAGTCTTCAGTAGGCCTTTGCAGACAGGTAAGTTGTATTCCTTTTCTTTTGTGCATAGCAAAAAATTATATACAGAAATACAACAAAATTCAGGAAAATAAATGGATGACATTAGAAATGAAATTAATGGCAGAAAATAAAAATTGATGTTTAAATAAGAAAAGAGTTGTAGAATATAAAATTATAATTAGAAGAGATAAAAAATGAACTGTACAGGAAGCAATGAAAGCAGAATAGACCAAATGTTAGATCCAAACAGTGACCTTGAAGGTAATAATGAACAAAGCACTCAGGTGGAAGAACAAAGAAAACTATGGAGAAGTAAAATGAAGAAACACTTCAAGAAATGTCTGACACTATCATTTGTAGAAACATGGATGGAGCTAGAAGGAATTATACTCAGTGAAATAAATCAGAAGGCAAAAGAAAAACATTGCATGGTTTCACTTTTAGGAGGAATATAAAGGAACCCAAAAATAAAAAAAAAAAGGCTCAAGGAAAAGAACAGTAGTTAAAAAAAATTAACAACACAACAAGAACAAAAAGACAAAAACAAATCAGAGGAACTTTTTTTTTGTGGGGGGGAGAGGGACTGGGATGAAGGCAGAAAGACCACAAGAGACTGAGGTGATGGTGCACTGGTGAAATGGTGGCAGGAATTCCATGGGGACTACAGTTGATGTCAAATATATATAAATAAAGAGGGGGAAATATATTGACACCATTAGAAAAGGCAACATAAGGATAGTAGGTATGCCAGAAGGGCAAGAGCTAGCCAAGGGGACACAGAACTTATTCAAAGGAATAATAAAGAGAAACTAACCAAATCTTGGGAACTAAATATCCAAGTCCATGAAGCTAAGAGAACATCCAGTTTTCTTAAAATAATAAGACCTACACCAAGACACAGAGTAGTGAAATTTCAAAGGTTTCAAGACAAACAATATTCAAAGTGGCTAGGAAAAAAAGCAGGTAATTTACAAAGGTACTTCCATCAGACTTACATTAAATTTATTTAAGGAAACACTACAAGAACTGGGAGAATGGAATAATATATTCAAAATACTTAAACACTACCAGCTAAAAATAATATAACCTACAAGACTTCCTTTTAGATATCAGGGAAAATAAAGGCCTTCCCAGACAAGTAGAAGCTGAAGGAGTTTGCAAATGCTAGATTTCCACAGCAAGAATTGTTGAAAGGAGCTTTCCTATGCCAAGTAAAGAGATACAAATCCACAAAAAAGCTGAACAAGAAAATAGGTAGAACTAGAAAACTTAAAACAAAATGGCAGTAAAAAGCCTACATATATCAGTGATCACCTAACTGTAAATGTACTGAACTCACCAGTTAAAGGCACAGAATGACTGATTCGATCAGAAAACAAAACCTAACATTTGTTGTCTCCAGGAGACCCATATGAGCTCCAAAGATATCCATAGGCTCAAAGTAATTGTTTGGAAAACAATTGTTAAAGCAAATGGGATCCCATTCCCCAAAAAATTGCAGGGAAAGCTATACTTATATCAGATAAACTATACTTCCAGCTAAAAAATGTAACAATTGACAGAGATGGACATTATATAATGATTAAGAAACCAAAATGTCAGCAAGACATGATATATACATACACACACATACACATATATATGTATCAAATAAAGAAAAGAACATCAAAATGTAGGAACAACTATTATCAAATCTGAAAACAGACATTGATAGCAACACAATAGTAGTAGGGCATATCAGCACCTTACTATTAGTAGAATGATCAACTAAAAAGAAAATCAACAGGGAAACAATAGACTTAAACATAAAATTATACCACACAGGCTTAATAGACCATTTATAGGGCACTGCACTCCAGAAAAGCTGACAGCTGAGTAGATATTCTTTCCAAGTGCAATGGAACATTCTCCAGGTTAGACCACAGACTTTGGGTCACAAAATAAGTGTCAATATAATTAATGAAGATGAAATCATAACAAGTGTTTCTCTGATCACAATGGTGTCAAATAAGAACACAACACAAAAGAATGTAGGAAAAAACTTTAAGATGTGGAGACTGAACAACATACAAGTGAATGACTATAACTGTAGTGAGGAAATCAAAGAAGAAATTTTAAAAAATTCCTGGAGACAAATTAAAAGAAAGACATGATATACAAGAACATATGGGACACAGCAAAAGCAATTAATAAGAGGGAAGTATTAATATATAGAAATACAGACCTATATTAAGGAACAAGAAAGAGATCAACTTAATCTTACCCTATACCTTAAAGAACAAAATCAAAAGTCAGCAAAAGGAAGGAAATAATTAAAAATTAGAGCAGAAATAAATGAAATAGAAATAAAAAAGAATAGATCAAAAAGTTAATGAAACCCAGAACTGGTTGTTTGAAAAATTAAAATAGATCAAGTAGGTTCACAAGAAAAAGAGGAGAAAACGCTAATATAGACATAAATGAAAAAGGATAAATAACAACAGCTTTGAAATACAAAGACTACTATGAACATCTGTTTGCCAATAAATTGAATAACCTATAGGAAATATACAATTTTTTAGAGGTGTACAAATTTCCAAGACTGAATCAGGAAAAATGGAAAACCTGGACAAATCAATTATAAGCAAGGAAATTGAAATAGTAATCAAAAATCTCCCAAGAAACAAAATCCCAAGATGAGATGGTTTTACTAATGAGTTCTACCAATACCTATCTTTCTCATACTCTTCCAAAAAATGCAACTACACTTTGTTGACTAGTAGTGAGAGCAAACATCCTTGTCTTGAACTGGAGCTTAGTGGAAAGGTTTTCACTTTTCACCATTGAGAGTGACACTAACTGTAGGTTTGTCACATGTACCTTTTATTATTTATTATTTTTTAAAGATTTGTTTATTCATACAGGAACTGGGGTACAGGCCAAAGGTGCAGGGGGTGAGATGATTCATCAGACAGAGTGGGGAACAGAACAAGCAGATCTGAAATATACTGTGGAGTGGAGCAGCAGGCAAGACAGGAGAGGTCTGTTACGCCATGTGGGTCACCTCACCGGTTGGGGATTGAACTTGTGCTGCTGTGACTGTGAATAGCTTCTTAGTGCTGTGTCTTAACCCCTTGCACCATCAAGGAGGCCCCCACATGTACCTTTTATCATGTTACAATATCTGTTCCTGGTTTTTCAAGGGGTTTCACCGTCAATGTATGTTGAATCTTTTTTTAAAAATATTTATTTATTTATGCATACAATAACTGGGGTACAGGCCAGAGGCATGGGGGAGTGAGAGGATTCACCAGAGACAGAGTGGGGAGCAGAACAGGCAGATCTACTGACATACACTGCTGAGAGTAGCAGTGGGCAAAACAGGAGAGGTCTGCTGTGCCTGTATGTTGAATCTTATCAAATGCCTTTTTGGCATTGATTGATATGATCATGTAATTTTTTATATTTCTTTGTGTTGATGTGGTGAGTTACATTGATTGATTTTCAGATGCTGATCCGTCCTTGTGTCCCTGGTTAAAATCCCAGTTTGTCATGATATATAATCATTTTAATGCATTGTTGATTCTGTCGCTAAAATTTATTGAGGATTTTAGCATCTGTTTTGATTAGGGAGATTGGTCTGTAGTTTTCTTTTTCAAATTGTTTTGTTTGGTTTTGGTATTTGAGTGATGTTGACCTCATAAAATGTGTCCTTGGAAGTATTCCTTCTCTCTCAAGTTTTTGAAACAGTTTAAACATAATAGGTATTAGTACTTCTTTGAGAGTTTGGTAAAATTTGCTTTTTATGTCATGTGCTTCAGGACTTTCATTTTTTGGAAGACTTTTGAATACTGTTTCGATTTCCTTGCTTGTGACTGTTTTGTTCATGATTTCTATTTCTTCCCTGTTCAACTTTGGGTGATTGTATAATTCTAAGAATTTGTCCATCTTGTTTACGTTGTTAAACTTGTTTGCATATAAATGTTCATAGTTACGTATTATTAGCCTCTGGATTTCTGCTGTCTCTGTTGTAATTTCTCATCTTTCATTTTTGATTCTACTTATTTGAATTTTTCTCTGTTTTTGGTTTTTTGTGTGCCTGGCTACACGTTTATCTATTTCGTTTATTTTTTCAAAGAAACAGCTTTTGGTTTGATTGATCACTTGGACTGTCTTTCTGATTTCTATTTCATTTATTCCTCCCTAATTTTTATTATTTCCTTCTTTCTACTTGCTTTTGAGTTATTTGTTCTTATTATATTGCCTCGAGTTGAGAGATTAGGTTGTTTCTTTGCACTCTTTCTTGTTTTTTTTTGATATTGGCTTCTAGTGCTATATACGTCACTTTTGGCACTGCTTTTTTAGTGTCCATAAATTCTGGAAGGCTGTGTCTTCATTACCATTTGTCTGAAGGTATTTTTTATTTCCCCTTTGATTTCCTTATTGCTCCATTGATCTTTCAGTAGTGGCAATACAATTTTTATATTGATTTTATATCACATACTTAGCTATATTTATTTTTTCTTAAAGTTTTTTTGGTGTTGTCTTCTGGACTTTCTATGTATACGATCATAAGTTCAGATAGTTTCACTTACTCTTTTATGACTCACCTCCCTTTATTTAGTGATCTGATTGCCTTAGCCAAAACTTATACTATTATGTTATGCAGGAGTAGTGACAATGACCAACCTTGTCTTGTTCCTAATCTTGAAATTTTTTCTGTTTTTCACAAGTACATATTATATTATTTGTTCGTTTTTTAACATATAACCTTTATTATATTAAGGTAGGTTCCTTCTATATCCACCTTGTTTAAAGCATCATGCATTGGGGTTGGAGCTTATCAAATGCTTTCTCTGAATGTTTTGATATTATCATATGATTTTTGTATGTTCTTTACTTGATACAATGTGTTACATTGATTACTTATGTTTTAAAAAAATCCTTGCTTCTCTGGGATAATACCATTTGATCATGATGTGTCATCCTTGTGAGATATTGCTGATTTCTATTTGCTAGTCTTGTGTTGATTTTTACATGAATGTTGAGGAGGGATATTTACCTACTATTTTCTTGTGGAGTGTTTATCTGGTTTTGGCAATAAGGTAATGTTGATATCATAAAATATTTTAGGGGAGATTTTCCTTATCTTGGATTGTTAGAAACAACTTGAGCAAAATGGGCATATATTCTTCTTGAAAGTTTTTTTTTAAAGTTTTTTTTTTTTATTTATATAAGAACTGGGGTACAGGCCAGAGGTGTGGGCCGTGAGGGGATTCACCAGAGGCAGAGCAGGCAGCAGAACTGGCAGATTGACTGAGATACACTGCTGAGGGGAGCAGCGAGCAAGGTAGGAGAGGTCTGCCATGCCATGTGAGTCATCTCTCTGGCCGGCAGCAGGGATCGAACTTGTGCTGCAGTGGCAGCAGGCAAGGCAGGAAAAGTCTGCTGCACCATGTGGGGCCCCTCCCTGACCAGGGGCAGGGATCAAACTCGTGCTACAGAGGCTGTGGTTTGCTTCATAGTGCGTTGCTTACCCCACTGAGCCAGCAGGGAGGCCCCTAGAGTTCATTTCTAAATCCATGTTCCTGGACTTTTATTTTTGGGAATGTTTTTTATTGGTGTTTTAATTTGTGATCAATTTATTCATTTCTTCTGTTTCTTCCTTGTTTAGTACTGCTAAGCTATACTGATTTAAAAATTTGACTCTTTCTTCAAGGCTGTCAAAGTTACTGGCATATAATTGTTCCTAGTAATCTCTATGATCCTTTGTATTTGTGTAATATCTGTGGTAATTTCTCCCGTTTCATTTCTAATTCTGTTTGTTAATGTTTTCTTTCTTCTTTTCTGTCTTAGTCTAGTTAGACATTGATTGATTTTGTCTTCTTGAAGAATCGAGTCTTAGTTTCATTGATTTTAATAACCATACATCAAATGTATTGTTCATTTGTTGTCTATTTCATTTATTCATGCTCTTATTTTTATTATTTCTTTCTACTAGTTTTTGGTCTTATTTGTTCTTACTTCAGGTGTAATATTAAGTTGTTTATTTGGGATTTTCCCTGCCTCTTAATGTCAGTCTGTATTGCATTTATCTTCCCAAAGACCTCTTCTACTACACATCCTAAAGACTCTGGTAACTTGTATTCCTGTTTTCATTAATCTCGAGGTATTTTTTGACTTTGTTTTAATTTCCCCCATTATCCAGCCAGCAGCATATTATTTAAATATTTATAGTTTTTCCTAATTTTTATTGTTGATTTTTAGCTTTATGGCATTATGGTCAGGAAGAGTACTGGTATCATTTCAGTGTTTGTTGTTTTATTGATAATTGATTTGTGGCCCAACTTATATAGTCTATTCCAAAAATTGTTCCATGTGTACTTGAAAGAAATGTGTGTGTAGCAGTTTTGGGGTCTGTTGTCCTATACATACATTTTTAAGTGTATTTTGTCTTGCTGCTCATTTAAGGCTTCTGTTTTCTTATTATTTCTTGTGTTGATATGTGCATAGTTATGCCTGAAGTACTGAAATCACCTAGTATTATTGTGTTATCAATACCTCTCTTAGCTCTGTTAGTAATGTTCTCTTGTATTGGTGCTCCATCATTTTGTACATACATATTTATGAGTGTTATTTCTTTTTGTAGTATTCTCTAAATTCTAATATAATTTGCTATAATGTCCATTTCAATGCCTTGTTATCTTTTTAAGAGGAAGGTCTGTTTTATCTGATATAGGAATAGCTATTTCTGCATTTTTTGATTACCATTTTCTTGTCAATTTTTTCTTTTTTTTTTTTTTTTTAGATTTATTTATTTATGCATACAAGCACTGG
>JAGFMF010012007.1:956973-983124 GCA_019455555.1 Galemys pyrenaicus
CTGCTCCCCGCTCTCTGTGGTGAATCCTCTCACCCCCTACACCTCTGGCCTGTACCCCAGTGCTTGTATGCATAAATAAATAAATCTTTAAAAAAAAAACAATTTCCACCACCAGTTCACCTGTGCACCAAACCATAGTCCCTCCTTGTCTTCCCTCCCCTGCCTTGATCACAATCCCTCCTTCTTCCCTGCAGAGTGTCTCTGATTTGAGTTGTCTATTTTTGTTGTGTTTTTTGGTTGCTGTTGATGTTATTATTATTTTTCCCCTTTATCCCCTATATTCCACCTATAAGTGAGACCATCTAGTATTTATCTTTTTCCTTCTGACTTTATTTCACTGAGCATAATCCCTTCAGACTCCATCCATGTTTCTGCAAATGGCACTAGTTTATCTTTTTTGATTGCTGAGTAGTATTTCATTGTGTATATATACCACATTTTCTTGATCTAGTCATCTATTTTGGGGCATTTGGGTCAATTCCAAGTCTTACCTACTATAAATAATGTGATAAACATAGGGGTGCATAGATTCTTTTGAATTAATGTTTTCGTGTCCTTTGGATAGATCCCTAGGAGTGGGGTTGCTGGGTCATATGGTAGCTCCAATTTAAGTAGACTGAGGAACCTCCATACAGCTTTCCATAGAGGCTGGACCAGTTTGCATTCCCACCAGGAGTGTAGGAGGGTTCCTTTTTCACCACATTCTTACCAATATTTGTTGTTGCTATTTTTTTTAATATGTGTCGTTCTTACTGGTATAAGGTGGTACCTCATGTGGTCTTGATTTGCACCTCCCTGTTTATGAGGGATGTTGAACATTTTTTCATATGCCTGTTGACCATTTTCATTTCCACTTTGGAGAAGAAACTTTTAATTTCTTCTGCCCATTTTTAAAAAAGATTTATTTATTTATGCATATAAGAACTGGGGGTACAGCCAGAGCTGTGGGAGGTGAGAGGATTCACCAGTGACAGCGTGGGGAGCAGAGTAGGCAGATTGACTGAAGTACACCGTTGAGAGGAGCAGCAGGCCAGGCGAGGTAGGAGAGGTCTGCTGCGCCATGTGGGGGCCGCGTTTTCCTTCACAGTGCGGTACTTAACCCATTGCGCCACCAGGGAGGTCCCTCTTCTGCCCATTTTTGACTGGATTGTTTACTTTGTTTTTGTTGAGTCGTGTGAGTTCTCTGTAGATCTTTGTGATCAGTCCCTTATCAGTTGTATGGAGTGCAAATTTTTTTTCCTCGATCAGTGGGTTTGTCTCTTTGTTTTGGCTAATGTCTCCTTTGCTGTACAGAAGCTCTTTAATTTGATGTAGTCCCAGCTGTTTACCTTTTCCTTTAGTTTCTTTGCTTTAGGTGATGTGTCTTTAAAGATGTTACTGAGATGTAGGTCATGTAGTGTTTTGCCTATATTTTATAGTTTCAGGTCTTATGTCTAAGTCTTTGATCCATTTTGAGTTGTTTTTTTGTGCATGGTGAGAGATAGTAGCCTAGCTTCATTTTTTTTAAAGATTTATTTATTTATGCATACAAGAGCTGGGGTACAGGCCAGAGTCGCAGGAGGTGAGAGGATTCAGACAGACTGAAACACACTGCTGAGGGCAGCAGTGGGCAAGGCAGGAGAGGTCTGTTACGCTATATGGGTCCCCTCCCTGGCCAGTGGCAGGGATCGAACTCGTGTTGCAGTGGCCGCGGTTTGCTTCATAGTGCGTTGCTTAGCCAACTGCGCCACCAGGGAGGCCCTAGCTTCATTCTTTTGCATGTAGAAGTCCAGTTTTCCCAGCATCATTTATTGAACAAACTGTCGTTGTTTCATTGTGTACTTTCGTTCCTTTGTCAAATATTAGTTGTCCATATGTGGGGTTTATTTCTGAGTTTTCTATTCGATTCCACTGCTCTGTGTACCTGTTTTTGTTCTAGTACCATGCAATTTTAATCATTATGACTTTGTAATATAGTTTTAAGTCCAGAATTGTGATACCTCCATTCCCCTTCTTTTTAGTCAGGAGAACTTTGGCTATTTGAAGTTTTTTGTGTCTCCATATGAATTTCATCAATATTTGTTCTGTTTCTTTGAAGAATGTTGTT
This sequence comes from Galemys pyrenaicus, assembly GCA_019455555.1. Classification (NCBI taxonomy): domain Eukaryota; kingdom Metazoa; phylum Chordata; class Mammalia; order Eulipotyphla; family Talpidae; genus Galemys; species Galemys pyrenaicus. Next base: position 959,060 of record JAGFMF010012007.1, read on the forward strand.
GAAATGTTTATTGGAATAGCATTGAATCTGTAAATTGCTTTTGGTAGTATAGCCATTTTGATAACATTAATTCTTCCAATCCATGAGCAGGGGATGTCTTTCCATTTCTTTGTAACTTCTATTTCTTTTGATAATGTTTTATAGTTTTCTTTGACTACATCCTTTACCCTTTTGTTAGGTTTATTCCCAAGTATTTGATTTTTTTTGGTTTAATTTTAAAAAGGATTTTAAAAAATTTCTCCTTCTTCATGTTGATTGCTTGCATATAGGAAAGATACTGACTTTTGTGTGTTGATTTTGTATCCTGCTACTTTTGACTTTCTACATAGTACTATTAAAATAAATATCTCTTTCCATGGCCTATAAAGCCTTACATGATCAGCCCTGCCTGTATCTTCTACTTCCATCTCCTGTTGCATTTCTGTTCACTGTAATCCTGCCTAGTCAGTTTCTTATTCTCTTAAGGATCAGCTCAAATATTACCTTCACAGAAAGATTTTTCTTGCTCCCTTTATTTAACTTAAGTTACTTCATGGTACTAACTCAGGCACTATCATATTATCTTTCAAATTTTCCTCAAACTCTTTATCACAACCGGTTATTTTCTTAAGATTTATTTATGTGTACAAGAACTAAGGTATAGGCCAGAGGTATGGTGGGTGAGAGGATTAACCAGAGACAGAATGGGGGCAGAACAGCAGATTTACTTAAATACACTGCTGAGGGGACCAGTGGGCAAGACAGGAGAGGTCTGCTGCGCCATGTGGGTCAGCAACCTGACCAGGGATCAAACTCGTGGATTATTTATCCTGTATCTTCAGTGCCAGCACAATATTAAAAAAAATACTTGCTAAATATCTATTGTTAGAAGGACACAGCAGTAGAAATGACATATGAACCAAGAATCAGGGGCCAAAAGAGAACCTATGGGATTTTGTGTTGTTTACAATTGTCAGTGAAACCCTGTAGTCTACTTACAACAACTGCACAGCCACATAGTCAGTCTAAACTGATGTCCTGGGTGGGTAGCTCTGGTATAAACCATAAGAGTATGTGCAACATTTGATGAATTTTTCTCAGAAAGATAGTCCTATTGAGAGGACCAAGAGTGCCTTAAGGTACTTAGAGGTCCCTATTATTCTCTAACCAGTGTTTTCTTCTTTATCTTTTCTGAGGTTAGGTCCCAGAGATAATAATATTGGGAAATCTAAACTTAAATGAGCCCTAGAGAAATTTCAGGGAAGAAAAACACAGGGTGAGGCTTGGATGATATAAAAAAGTTTATTATTTAGCTTTTTGTTGTTATTATAATAGTGCTGGTGTATAAGGTGAGGAAAGACTACTAGGGAAAAACCAAGAATTTAAGGTTTAGTCAACCATGTATTCTAGAAATAAAAATTCTAAAAAGAACCAGTATAATTTCTTTTCAAAAATGATGAAAGAAACTTTTTTCATATAAAAACAGCAACTATATTAGTATCTCAGAGGCCCTAATTTAGGCTCTGTTCTGTGGTTGATTTACTTTATAGGTCATGTTCACTCTTTAGGTCTTAGTGTCCTTTTGTAATAAAATAAAATGATCCCTATAGTTTCTTCCAGGTTAATATTTTGTGATTTTATTATATGAATAACACACTAATATGGACCATGGTCATTGCCTTTTAAAAACATGTTCCTTGAGATGGTATTTTGAAATGAGAAGTTAAAATGATAGGACTCAGAACAAAACTGAGTATTTAGAAAAAAACTAGAAACCATACGGTATACATATTCTTTATATTGCTCAATAGACAGCAGTTGTTTGAGTGATAGCATTGAATCAGACCCAAGTTTTGACTTACTTTAACCATATCCAACCTTTCATGAGAGCATACCTTTAGATAAATAGATTTCTCCCCAAAAGAATGCCCACCACATTTATAATAGGTAACTAAAATAAGGTAACAATGTTCCATTTACTGGGATGAGACTTAAATGGCACTTGAGATGACTGAGTTGATCTGTAGGGGAGATTTTTTTTTCTTTAGGTATCCAACAGGAAGTATTTCATTTTAGTATTGACTTTGTCACTAGTCACATTTATTATGGATAAATATGATTGACTGTTATGAAAGTCACATTCTACTTTGAACAGAGTGAACTTTCTTATTCACATTCACCTCCCTATCTTCCATATTTCATGGATGAAGCTACCACCAAGTGAGAAATGAATCATCTAAAGAAAATTCAGTGGTTAAACCTATTCTTTTTTTTTTTTAACTTGTCTTGGAAGTTCAGCTACAGTGAGTAGGTGAGATTGTTTATTCAGGCAATATATGCAGATGAATATTATTTGTAATATGTAAATGACAGTCCTATTAATAAAAAAGCATGGCAAAATTTAAATTGCTTTGTGTTATGCCTGAGCTAGATATAATATCATGTATTCATCCACAGTGTAAGGAGCCATGGTATGGCAGCAGTTGTAAGACAGAGGCTGCAAAGTTGAAAAAAAAAATCTCTAAACTGCAAGGAAGATATAATTGCTTGAGAAAAGACTCCAGATGAGCCCCTGAATTAAAGCAGTCCTGAAGATATAAAATATTTACAAATACGGTAAGTTGCCCCGTGATTTGTAAATTTTAAAGTATTTTCATATTCATTCTGTCATTTGAATCTCATTAGCTAGTGAGTTAGCAGGACAGGAATTATTTTTCAGAGATGAAGCAACTGTTCTTTCTTTTTTTTTTTTTTTTAAAAGATTTACTTATTTATGCATACAAGAACTGGGGTGTAAGCCAGAGGTGTTGGGGGGTTAGAGGATTCACCAAAGAGAGTGGGAAGCAGAACAGGCAGATCTACTAAAATACACTGCGGAAGGGAGCAGCAGGTGAGACAGGAGAGGTCTGCTGCACCTTGTGGGTCACCTCCCTGGTCAGGGATCAAATTCATGTTGCAGTGGCTGGTGACAGCTTGACAGTGCTGTGTCTTTAACCCCTGAGCCACCAGAGAGACCCCAAAACAACTGTTCTCTTAATAGACACTCAATCAGTGGTTAGTAGAAGAGGGAATACACTTCACTTGGATGTTTACTGATACGTTTAAATTGTAATATAACTAAAAAGATTTCTACTAATTTATTTTCCATATATTTGGGTGGAAGTATGATGTTTACAAGCATATAAATTTTGACACTATCTGAGTTGCCTGGTAATATATCATTATAAAAGTGGATTCTGCTCTTTTTGTGTTCTAATTGACTACATAATCTTGTGTACAAAGCAATGTAAATGCTTTTTTATAAGAATAGGATAGTGTCATGAAAGTTTCCTAATGCTATATTTTATTGTTCTTAAGTATCGATTTTATACTTATCTACCTCAATTTGAAAGTTTACATTTTATTTTGCATTCAACTCACAACTAATTAAGTTTAAAATGAAAGCAAGCATAGCATTGGACATTATTTAAAAGAAGCCATTTGTCATGGGAGTGCAATTAGGTCATGGAATTGCTGGCAGCTGTCAATTAGATGAGATGGTGCCCCCTTATTATATCTTTGAATCATTCCATTTTTCTATGTCCCCACCTCCATTATCCATGCCTATTCCCATGTAATAGATATTACTCTGTTCCACTTAAAAGGATGTGGTATTCTATTTCCTCTATTTTCAGGAAACATTTTCATGTGGGTCAACTTATGAACAAAAATGATCAATGTTTATTATTCCAGTGAAATTTGTGCACTGATATTTTGCACAAAATTATTTAGGACCAAGTCCTGTATTCTGATAATAAAAACTCACTTTTTTAAAATTTAAGAGAAACACTAGCATCTTTCTTCTATCATTCTTAAGCAGCTCTCTGGCATAATAATGACATTTATATTTCTATGAATATCCAATTGGGTAGTAACACACTTACATTTTTTAGTATTTGTTATATTTTAATGAAATAATGACAATACCTGCCCTCCAAATTTCTTTTAATGTTCATTAAGTCACTTAGGCCTTATGTTGTATGAAGAAATAACTATGAAAACATTGTCTCTTACTCAATATGGAAAACATTCTGTTTCAAATTTAATCAAACAAGTATTGAGAATCCTAAGGGAATGATATCTATATCTTCTGTGAAGACAGTAAAAACTTCCTCATTGCTCTAGACAGGAATGCTCCATTCAGAGATGGTGTAAGAGATTCAAGAGAACATATGGTTTTAGCAGCTTAATGAAAGAGCAGAGCCTTTCCTTAAGGAACTATAATTATAAAAACCTATAATCAGCCTGCTAAATCAAGATGGGGAATTCTCAGTACCTCACAGTAATTATCTAGAGGTATGACAGAACTAAGGACATCTGGAGCCTCCAAGAAGGTACATGACCCGAGGCAGGGTCAGCTTCCTGGGCATGTGACCTGCACAGTTAAACAGCCAATGACTTAGAAGTGCCTGTGCTTAGTTTAACGCTCTGCTTTCACTTTCTTGAAATGAATATCTGAACAAAAACTGGGCCCTATAAACATGTAGCCAGTCCTAACCTGAAGCCGCTGGATAGAGCATCTCTTGGATGAGGCAACTGATTAATGAGAAAAAAATCTATTCTAGCACCTTTGCAAGCGGGATTCACTGGGGAAACTGTAGAGAACAGTGCAGCCTGGGCTCTCCCAAGATGCGCATACTGATTTGTAGAACAGTAAGTAACTTTGCAGTACTTGTGAGGAGAAAAGGCAATAGGGTGGAGACGGATGCTTCTTTCCTTTTGGTACCTTGTGTCCTACATTACTAAAAATAGATGGCCCAGTTGGCATTTTCTGTCAGCAGTCTGCAAACATTTCTAATCGCCCACTCATATTATAAAAATGTGTAAACATACATCTCCTGTATATTGGCTTATTACTTTAAAACATATATAATTATAAAACTGTATTATATGTTAGTTTCATCAATTAGAAATATTGTGTCGTGGTGCCAGGAATGGCACAGAGCAAGCTCTCGATGATTCCGAGCAGACGGATCAAGGAGGAGTCTTGGAGCCCTTGGTGGCTTTTATTGCACCACTATATCAGAGGCAACCAGGTACACAGCAGGGGTGGGGCCCAGGAGGCTGGCAGGCCTCCTAGCCTATGGCACATCTTCACTCTCTGGGCTGCTTCTGCTGCTGCTTCTTTCTCTTCTCCCTCTCTCTCCCTCTGCTGGTGTCCTCGTGACGCCACCATTATACACCCACCTGTGTTTCAGCCCAGGTGCACCCACTTGCGCATGCCCACTTAAGCATGTGTGCAGGACCTCAGGTGTCCATCATCACATCAATGGTGGGAGGGCAGAAAAGCCTGATAACTTTTACATTTACCCTACAAGTGTGAACTACAAATGAGAGCCAGATATATAGTTTAACGTTTTTTAGTTCTGAATTAATTTTAATAATTTTTTAATTAAGTCAGTATATCATATATTATTTCAATGTGACAATATAAAAGTAAGAGATATTTTACATGAAGTCGTTGAGTTTGATGTATATTTTAAACTTCTTATCTCAATTCAAACTAGTTACATTTCAAGTATTCGCTAACCTTGTGTGGCTAATGGCTACTGTATTTGATAGTGTAATTTTATATATTTTTAAAGCATATCAAGCCATATGATGCATAAGAATAAAAATGATAATATAAAAGTCAATTCCAAGTTCTAATACTTTCTCCCATTATCCTAGTGGATAGTTGTAGGGTAAATGGAAAAGTGATCAGGCTTTTCCGCCCTCCCGCCATTGGTGTGATGATGAACACCTGGGTCCTGCACACGTGCCTAATGGCGGGCACCTCAAGTAGGGTGTGCGCATGCACAAGTGGGTGCACCTAGGCTGAGACACGGGGTGTATAAGGGCAGCGTCATGAGGACGCCAGCAGAGGAGCAGAGAAGAGTGCAGAAAGAGTAAGGAGTAGAGGCTAGAGAGCTCAGAGAGTGAAGGTACACTGGGGGTTAGGAGGCCTGCCAGCCTCCAGTCCCCTGGCCCTCCCTGCCTGCCTTGTACCTGGTTGCCTCTGACATAAAGAGTAATAAAAGTTGGAAAAAGCCGCCGAGGGCCCCAGGACTTCTGCTTGGCCCTTCTGATCATGGAGAACCTGCTCTGTGCCTTGCTGGCACTACCGTTTCTTCATGCCATACTTAGTATTGAGGTAGGTATTGCTTCCATCCCTCCCCACATTCATTTCCTTCAAGAGAAGACAATAGTGACACAATCTCCTGATAGAAAGAGTATCATTTCATACTTAAGAAAAGTATGTAGGATGAGATATATCCATCTTTGGAAAATATAGTTTGCCATACTTCCTTACCACTGTATAAAGTTGAAGCTCTATATTCTCTCTGGTATACTGTTTCATACCTCTGATTGAGCTCATGCGCATTTCCCTTTGGGACACTCAGAATATGAGAAACTGGAGTGCTGGCTAGAATATATCAAGTCATGGAAGTTTTTGGAGCCATGCTGCATAGCTTGACCTTTAATCTCATTGGTGATGTTTCAGCGGGGGAATAACACAGTCAGTAATTTTTTAAAATAGGTTCCTCTGACTGCAGTGGGAGGATAAATTTAAGGGGCCACGACAGGACCTTAGGCAAGTTGAAAGTGAACTTGTGTATTACAGTAATGATCTTAGCTTGCTCACCAAATCTCATCTGATACACATGCTTACTTATTAAGATGTTCTACTTGGAGCACTTGTCAGGTGATACTCTAAAAATAGTGACAGTTGGAAAGAAGCAATTGAACAAACTTGTAATGAAAATGTTAAGTGTTTGAAAATTAATGACTTTGAACCTATGCTTAAATGACCACTTCTATTTCCTTCTCCACATTGCCCTTGTGCTTCAGCACAAATCCAAATCACATTTATCTTAAATCAAAGAGAGATTATAAGTGACGACAACTTAAGGTGTCTCTGACAGACACCCAAAAAATGTCAAAGGCTTGGAGAGTAGGGTAGAGATGTTGATGTCAGGGCTATTTTTAGGCAGTTGAGGAACATTTCAGGGAACAATTGATCTATGCTTTTTATTTTTTTTTATTAGTTATATTTGATCTATGCTTTTTAAAAATGTCAATATCATAAAACAAAACCCAGAAATTGTTTCAGATTGAAGGAGATAAAAGACATAGGCTAAAGCGATGCAAACCTGGGTTGGATCTCAGATTGAAAATTTTACTATGAAAGGCATGATTGGGACCATTGGAGAATTTGAATTTGAACTGTGTATTAAATAATATTGTAATATTGTGTCAGTGTCACATTTCCTGAATTTGGCAATTGTAGTATAGGAGAGTATCCTTATTCCTTTTTGTTGCTATTTTTTGTTGAAGTAGCATTGCTTTGTAGCATTAAATAAGGTTAAGTTGTGTACTGCTATAAATCAATTGTACATACTAAATCTGCATATACTGTATTAAGTTCACCACTAAAATTCCAATTTTATCCTTCACCATACAAGTGACCCCTTTTATTTGATCTATCATCTGCTTTTCCCCATCCCTTCTGGTAATCATTGATTTGGTCTTATAGTCTATAAGGTCTATAAGTTTATTTTTATTTAGTTCATTTACTTGTTTTCTTCCTTTATGTACCACATATGAATGAAATAGTATGGAATACGTCTTTCACTCTGACTGATTTCACTAAACATATGATGTATGCAACAATGCTGTATGCAACTTAAACTTGCTCTTACATGATTCATCAAGTCATAGTTAGAATATGCTTGCACATATGTTTATAGACCATATAAAAAGATAAAGTGAATATGGCAAAATTGTTAGCAGTTGACAGTCATGGTAAAGAAGTTATACCATTATACTGTTTTTATAATTTTTCTGAAGTTTTGAGTTTGTCTAAAAGATCTATTTTAGAGCACAGTTACATACAACTATAATAATACAGTGTCTGAGATTTGTTTCAAAATACTGGTTAGCAGGGAATGAGAGTGGGTGGAAGTAAAGAAAAAATTATCAAAATTTATAGATTATTAAAGCTGGGAAGTAGGTTCATGGGATTTCCTTCTATGCTGTTCTCTCGACACTGATATATATTTGAAAACATCTGCAACAAAATATTAAAAACGAAGTCAATGATTAAATAATGTTTAAAGAAGAATATGGTGCCCCACCCTCAAGTAAAAAGAAAAAAGTGCTAACATTAAAGAAAGGAATTCCATTTAAATTGTAGCTTCACCATTTCTATTTTAACACTGAAGTGGGTGGCAGGGCACAGATATCAAATATCATATTCTTTCATAAAGAGATTTTGGATGCTGCTCTTTTGTTCATGTCTTAGCATATGTTTAATTTCGCATTGGAAAATTTTGAATTAGTTGAGGTAGGGAGAGGAATTTAAAAGAAAATTAGGAAACTATGTAAATAGATTTATTCTGTTAAAAAAATACATGATGAAAAGAGAAGCTTCCAAGAGACTACGAGGTTTTTAGCATAGCCATTTTCCCCTCACATAAAATTATTTTCTCTCACATAAAAATAATTGTGTACCAAACATTTGTCAGAAGCAATTTATATGAAATCCCAAATTCTTGGTGAGATGCAAACTCTTGTTTTACAGTTATGATGATTTTTAAAAAGTTCCCTAGGTGACACTTCTCGAAAACACAGATTTACAAAAAAATGAAAATAATTCTGTCAGAATTATGAGTATTGTTATGTGTTCAGTTGAGTCCCTTTGAAAAGTACACAAAAACAGACTACTTTGTGTTACCTTTTGGATTATAAGGGGATTAACACTGGGAAAGGACTTTAATAGAATCAAAGTGTTATGAGACACACCACAGTGAACAGATAAAGTCTTTTGTTCTTTCATTGTTTAATAGAAGATTAGCACCTCTTCAAAAGTATGTATGCATTGCTATACAATCTTGTTCACATAAGAGAATGTTATATGATATTAACAAACCCTGAACACTAGAAAAAAATACTTTTTAGATCACACTACTTAGACATCACCTATTATAAATGAAAAGTCCACTAAGTTCCAGGGTAATCTGGAAGAGAATTGATAATGATTAGTGATAAGTACACTATGTAATTGTATAGCTTACATAAAACGTGCTTGACTAGTTTTTGTTTCTGGCTGCAAAGGAACCTGTATTTTTTCCCTTACCACCATCACTTATATCCCCTTGGCCCTTTCTTCTCTCTCTCTGTTTCTGCTAACCTCAGAAACCTTATTTCATTAATCTCTGCTGGTTTTTATAAATATTTTAGTTTGTTGAATTGTATAAATGTCCAATATTTATCATGTCGTTCTGACTTTATTACACATCATTCCCTCAAGCTCCTTCCATTTTATTGTATTTTGGCTGCATTTTTTTTTGTTCCTTGTAGCTGAATGGTGTTTCATGGTGTGACTATACCACGTTTTCTTGATCTAGTCTTCTGTCAATGGGCTTTATCAATAGGTTGCTTCCATGTTCTTGCTATTGTAAATAGTGCTGCAATAAATATTATAGAGTATGTTTTTCAAGATGCTGGTTTCTTACTCTTTGGGTAGGTTCCCAAGAGTGGGATTGCTAGATTGTGTGATATTTCCATTTTTAGTTTTTTAAGGCAAATACAGATTGCTTTCCACAATGGCTATATTAGTTTACATTCTGACCAGCAGTGTAATAGGGGTCCTCCTTCTTCACGTCCTCTGCAGCACTTGACCTTGGGGATCTTGTTAACATGTGTCTTTCTCATTAATGTGAGATGATATCTCTTTGTGGTTTGTAATCTGCATCTCTTATTGGGAGCAGTGAGAGATTTTTTTCCATGCATAATGGCCTTCTGGATTACTCTTTTGTGTATTGTCTTTTCAGATTTGTTGTCCATTTGCTAATTGGGTTTTTAAAAATTATTGTTTAATGACATAAGTGTATATATGTTGGATATTAAACCCTTCTCAATTATATAAGATAGTAAACATTTTCTCCCAATTGGTGGGATATCTTTCTAATATATTTTCTTTTACTGTGTAAAAGCTTTTTAGTTTAAGGTAGTCCCAAGTATTAATATTTATTTTTATTTCCCTTGCCATAGGGGTCTACTCTCCAAAAACATCAGTATCATTGATGTCATGTAACATATCACCAGTGTTTTCTTCTATATATTTTATTGTTACAGGTCTTACATGTAGATCTTTAATCCATTTGGAATTTATTTTTGTGCATGAATGTAGAGTGATCCAACTACACTCTTGCTTTTGGCTGTTCATTCAGTTTTCGCAGCACCATTTGTTAAAGAGACTTTCCTTGACCCACAGTATGGTTGTAGCTGCTTAAGCGTAAGTTAAGAATTGATATATATGTGGAATTATTTCTGGACTTTCAATTCTATTCCATTAATCCATGTGTCTATTTTTATGCCAGAGCCATATTGCTTTTAGTACTTTTGCTTTAAGCATAAAATCAGGACATGAGATGCCTTCATTTCTCTTTGCTCAGAATTTTTTTTAGTAGTTCAATCCTTTTATTGTTTCACTAGGTTTGAAATTTTTTTTGTCAATTTCTTTGAAGAATATTGTTGGTATTTTAATGGGGATTGTATTAAATTTATGAATTGCTTTAGGCATGATAGTCATTTTTATATTCATTCTCCCTGTCCATGATCATGAGTCTTTCAATTTCCTTATGTCCCTAACTGTTTTAACAATGTCTTACAGTTCTTGCTTATATCATTCACTCCTTTTAGAAATTCTCAGCTGTTTCATTCTTTTTCTTCTTGCTGTTTGTATATAAAAATGCAACACTTTAAAATTGAGGAAATGGTCGTTTGCATCATTATTTTGTTTTAGAATTGTAGAATCTCCCCTTCAGATTGCAACACATTTTTCTTTGATTTTGTTACCTGCCGCTTTGCTGTATTTATCTATTGTTTTTTAGAGATTTTCAGTGAGTGCTTAGGGTTTTCTCTATAGAGTGTCATATTATCTGTGAAGAATGATAGTTTCACTCCTTTTATAAATTTATTCCTTTTATTTTCTTTTGCGATCTGATTGGTCTAGTCACAGCCTCTAATACTTCTTGCATATGTGGGCTGGTGTTGATAAATTCTTTTAATTTTTGCTTTTTCATCTAGCACTTTATCTTCATTTTTGTCTTGAATGTTAATCTTGTAGGATAAAGTATTCTAGACTAGAATTCTTTGAGTACTTTAAATCTCTCCTGCCATTCCCTTCTTACCTGTTAAGTTTTCTACTGAAAAGTCCTTAGGCTGTCTGACTGGTGTTCCCTTAAAGTACACTCTTTTTGGGCACCAAATCCAGTGCATCGCTAGATTTCCAAAGTCCCTTATGTGGATATGTTCCCTTGAGTCAACATCTGTATAGGGCTCCTTCTGGCAGCTACTCCTCCCTCTCATGAGTTGTACTGCCACATATAATTACAAAGTTCAATTAAACCATATAAACATAAATTTGTAACTGTTAGATAAGATGATAAATTTTGATAATTCTAATGATATGCATTTTGAATTTTCTATCATTAGTCAAATATGAAAGTTATATAAGTTTTCCTATAATTCATTAATTATGATTATAAAAGTAATTTTCAAAAATGTAGAGAATATATGAACATTTTGTGAAAGGGAAATTTCAGAAGCACATTAATAAATAATTGATAACAATTTAATAAATAAATTTAATAAATAAATTTATTTTAATAAATAAATTGATAACAATCAATTCTAGACATAGAGTTGAGTTAATATATTAGAAGAGTCTAACCTATAAACTTACAAGAAACATCCATTTTTGTTATTAAAAAAAAGACGACCATGTGACAGTTTACTGAAAGAAATATTGATGTCACATATATATGTAAAATGAAAGCAGTTGTAAACAAGTGAAATAAATAATTCTAAAACAGTTGTGATAAAGCACCTTTCAAATTCTGTTATTTTGAATTACCCTAGCAAACTCTTGTTTAGGCACAGCAGTTTCTGTTTTCCACCATTTTTATTTGACTCCACATAGTTATTATGGCTGAATCAATTTGCAGTTTTAAAAAACGAAATATTTATTAGCAGAGTGAAATTATCCCAAACATTCTCAACTGAAGCATCAGATGTTCTTAGCTACAACTCAGTCATTGGGCTTATTTCCCAGCAATGTCAGTGCATAGTTGATTCTTTATATTAAAATAAGAAAAAATTCCTAATAAGTTGAAGTATTTTTTTCCCTGCTGCATTTCCCATTGTGCATTATTATATACAACAATATTCTAGAAGTTTGGCATATAGTTCAAAATACATGAATAAAACTGCTCATACTTATGGCATAAATTTGATTTTGGGGGGATATTCAAAGCAGTATTTCTATTTATACACAAGTACAAATTTTAGTGCTCTGTGTGAACTTCGGATTTATTATTTCAAAGGTCAATTTTTTTTATTTCTATACTATTGACAAACAGTTTTGGGTTTTTTTTTCCGCCAGTTTCCTTAAGTAATTCTTTCTGTAATTGGTGCATAATTTATATTTTGTAATACTTTTGAAAAGTTTTGTAGTTCTCTTCCCAGGTTATTTTCTTTCTAATAATGGTGCAATGGTATCCAAGCTTTTAGTCACTGAAAAATATGGATTATTCCACTTAATCCTACTGTCTTTTCTTGGGTGCTACCTAAGCCATTCTGTGAGAACTTTAGTTGGAAGTTGTACATTTTTGTGTATAGTCATTCAGTTGTTTGAAAAGTAGGACTGATAGGTTGAGGTAACAGGCAGCAGTTGGCTGCTGTAATTTAAATAGTTTCCCACCAAATTTTTGGAGCCTTCTATTCGCTATTCCATATGAATTTTCAGCATTTGAAGGGATTGACAGATAGATAATAGAATTTTGTTTCTCTGGATTATTGTGTAAGGACTTTCTGTTCAAAGACTTTCTATTGTCATTGTTTGTTTTATATTATTTACCTCTGCTCCGTGAACCTTATTGTTTTTTTTAAAGATTTATTTATTCATACAAACACTAGGATAAAGGCCAGAGTGCGGGCGGTGAAAGGATCCACCAGAGACAGAGTGGGGAGCAGAACAGGCAGACTGAGGAAAACACACTGCTGAGAGGAGCAGTGGGCGAGGCAGGAGAGGTCTGCCTGCTGTGCCATGTGGCTCACCTCCCTGGCTGGCACAGGGATTGAACTCATGCTGCAGTGGATGTGGTTTGCTTCATAGTGTGTTGCCTAACCCATTGTGCCACCAGGGAGGCCCTCTGTAATCCTTATTAAGCAACTATATATTTTGACTACAAGGTTATTGTCTCATATTGCCTTAACCATATTTTACCCGGTTAACACATTGCTATCTTTCTCATCTCCATGCTATTGTAATTGGCTCAAGAACAGAATATTGAAAATTAAATGTCATGTAACCACATGGTGGGCTTTTCTTTCATCCTGTCTTGTTGGTAATACTGCTGTGTGGAAACTGACTCCTACTGCAGTGCTTCCATTGTTGCCTGACAGCATTCTCTAAATCTTATTTCTAGGTTCAAGGACTCTTCAATAAATTTTCATTTATTCCCTGATAACTTTAGCTCACACAGTGTCTCAATCTTGGAAACCTCCTTTAGTTTGATATGGATTGTGTTAGATATGACTGATGTTTCTCCATAAACAGTGATAAGGGGCATTGCATATGGGGTTTCCTTGATTCACTTTGAGTAGAGCTTTTTTCAATTTCTTAGTTTCTTTTATTCATTTCTAGGGGCTTCTGAGGGGAATTATGCAAACATACATTCACTTGGCTACAGTCCTCCATAACTCAATGATGTGATTGCCTTTTCAAGAAATATATTATCATTTTTGCTTACTTTGAACAAATAGTGTGTTAAAACCTTCACCCGAGACTAATAAAATCAATATTATTTGTGTTAATGATGAACTATAACATTCGTTCCAATCAAGTCCCCATCAAATATAGTAGATTACCTTATAAAACTGACACCAAGAAAGCGATCTCAGGCTCTTTTCACCTTTTTGTGTGTGTGAGGACATAATTAATTCCAGGAAAAATTTGCATGTGTAATCTGTCATACACATAATGAAATGATTTGTATATAAAAAAAGCAAAGGGCCAGACAAAGATAAATTTTAAAACCAACCCTTGAAAACTGAAAACTGACCATAGATCTTAGGCTTTTGGGGAGGAAGGAGAGGGAAAGGGTGAAAGTAGGGGCTGGGGAGAAGATACGATGGATTATGGTGGGGGACTATGGGGTACTTCTCCTATGGGGTTTAGTAGGGGTACCAGATGGTGATCCTATACTATCAGAATACTAACACGGATGTAAAATAATGGTACTTCGATAACAACTTAAAGAAATTTGCAATGACATAATAGAAAACCTTCCTTTTTTAAACCTAATTCCTAGCAAACCGATAGCCTTAAAAAAAAACTCAAATGGAAAAAGGAATAAAATTACACTTCTTATCTAAATTCTCATCTACCTATAGTAATGAGATTATAATGTGGAGTCAAATCTAAGGCTAATACTTGATTAAATTTAACTTTAGATTGTTGTAATATTTCATTGCTAGTTTTAGTATTACATCTTTGGAAGAATATAATATCCCATTTAAAATACATTACCTTTATTATTTGTTTCCAGCTTGGTAAGATCCAATTCTTTCATAAATTCTATTCCAAATTTCTTGGAAGTCAACCGGAAAATAAGTGAAGGTCTAGCAGTGTTAGTTTTCTACAAACTTATGCATCATAGATTAATGAAAAGATAAGCAATATTTATTTTGCACCTTAAATTTAAATAAATAATGTGTAGTCTTGAGAAGGAAACCCAATACTTTTTATTTACTTTTTTAATTCAAGGCAATATATTAGTAATTAAATTAACCATGCCATTAAAGAACATGTGAACCTCTTACTAAAAATGTGGGGAAGCACTAAAACCTCTCAGTTATAACACTAAATGTAATGAAAGTGTATGTGAAATACCAGAGTTACCATATACAGGTAAAATGTTTTAAAGTAATGATGAAATGTTTCCAAAACAGAAAAGTAAATTACTAGGAAGTTCATAAACAATGAAAAAGAAAATTTGTTAAGCATTCTTTCACTAAATTGGTTAAAAGTAATGTTTTTGGGAAATGATAAAAATAGATAATCAGGGAGATTTTTATCAACAAATACTAAATTTGGGGTATTTTAATTATACTCCATTTATATCTCTCAATGCCGTCTTTTACTTTTTTGGCATGAAATTATTCTCTGTGCTAAATGCAGGGCTGAGGCAAGTTACTCACTTCCTATTACAACATTGCCAAATATGACCTAAATGTTGAAAGTTTGTGATCTAATAAATGGTGCTAGTGAAATAATCAAACAGTTAAAGAAATACATTTTGGGGACAATTGGCAACCTTTGCCTTAGTAAAGCATAGCACTTGAGAAAAATGGCAATATTTCAGAATAGGATAAGGAAAATGCTCACAAAAAATCTGGGGAATTTATAATATATTCATGAATCTTAAAAAAAATCTTATTGAAGTATTCTCCAATGGGTGATTTTTTTTTACTCATTTTCTTATTTTATTAAGTCTTACTAGTATTCTTTAAGGGACAAACACAACTGAACTACACTAAAGAAATATTATTTTTATGAATTAAGGCACCACTAAGTTACTTCTAGGTATTTTCTGCAGTAATGTTGTTTATCTTTACTTTGGGACTCCAGGTAATTTTCAGCTCCCACAGCTACCACAAAGGCAGCAAATCCCTACTTGAATCCTTTTAATAATGCACCAACAAAGGAAACATTGTTTGCAAAGCCACTTGTGTCCCCAAGCTTAACTGTGGCCCCATGGATCCCTTAGCCCTCACGCAGCCAGCTTCTCCTGAACACTTTCTAAAAGTATCCTTTCTATCTTCCATAGTTTATAATCTGGAAGTTCCATTTTGCTGATGATTATGTTGATGTACATATACCATGTCTGATGGCAATCTAATTGCTCAAGACACTCCAGCCAGTGATATTTATCCTGTTTTCTCTGTATTCATAATTAGAAGATTCATAGGGCTGACCCAAATCTAGATATTGATGTATGATGTTAGAGGTATTTTATAATTCAAAACTTCATGGATATAACAAAAAGGTTGTTAAAAATGACTGAACCTTCAGGATTACATGAAATTTATGTGTATTTCTTTACATAATAAATTTTAACATAAACAGTAAGCTGTAACAGATATATAGGGTTAAAAAGGTAGGGTTTTTTTTTAATTTATGTATTTTTTTATACATACAACAGCTGGGGTGTAGGCCAGAGGAGTGGGGGGGTGGTGGGTGGGTGAGAGCATTCACCAGATACACAGCAGGGAGCAGAACAGGTTGATCTACTGAAATATACTGCTGAAGAGAGTAGTGGGCAAGACAGGAGAGGTCTGCACCATGTTGGTTAGCTCCCTGGCTGGTGATTGAACTTGTGCTACAGTGGCTGGTGATAGATTCATAGTGTTGAAACTTAACCCCTTGCACCACCAGGGAGGCCCAGGATAGGTTTTTTTTAAATACAATTTTAGTTTCACTTTTTTAACTGGTGAAAATTGTTTGCCAGACTTAGTAGGAAATTTTATGTTTTCTAGTCTGGCATAGATTCCTAGAATATAGCATTCTGTTTTTTGCTTTTGAACTTCATGCTATCAACTCTTTCTAGAAGGCCCCCAACCTCCACCCTAACACATTTATTTGGATAATAATTTCTCATTTACTGAGACAGCCTATTCAGTGTTGTATGTATACTTGTGTATTCCTGTGTATACTTAAAATTGTATCTATCTATTTAAATCTTATTCATTTCTGTAACTCCAGTGCTTATATATAAATGTTCCAGTGAATTGAACCACTCTGTGGAAAATTTCTAATATAGTACTATAATTCCTGTTTATTTAATCATTTCAAGAATTTTGTCAGAAATAATCATCAAGTTTCCAAATAAAATATTTCTTGCCATTTGAAAACCATAAAAAAAGATAGATGCCTCTTAAAATCAGTAAATATATTACCTAAGAGACCACCATGACGTAGCCTATGTATGAGTACTTTGAATTCTGGAATTCATTTCTTAAAGGTTATGCATTTTGTTTTGCTTGATTTTAGAATGGCTGTGTTGGAATGGAAATAAATAATCTAGTAGCTAGGTCTGAGTTCTATAGCTAGAAGCTATTTACTATGTCCACATCTGACTCTTGAGTGGCTGCATCCAGGATTAGAAAAAATTCCAAAGTAATTAAAAAAAACTGTTCTTGTTATTGATAAGAAGTTAACCACAAGAACTTACATGTTTTTGCCATAAGGTGACAGACAACATACAGTTGGTTTTAAGTATTCTAGGTACTACTCTGCTTTTTTTTTTGTTAAAGATTTATTATGCATACAAGAGCTGGGGTATAGGCCAGAGTCTCGGGAGGTGAGAGGACTCACCAGACAGAGTGGGGAGCAGAACAGGCAGACTGACTGAAACACAATGCCAAGGGCAGCAGCAGGAGAGGCAGGAGAGGTCTGCTGCGCCATGTGGGTCCCCTCCCTGGCCAGTGGTAGGGATGGAACTCATGCTGCAGTGGCTGTGGTTTGCTTCATAGTGCATTGCTTAACCCACTGCACCACCAGGGAGGCCTGTACTCTGCTTTTTACCCTCTTAGATTTCTTTTTTTTCTTTCATTTTTCAAAAATATTTTTTTCCATTGTGAAATGTTTAGTGCTTCATCAGATGCCTTTGAGAAAAAAATGAATGTATCATTACTGATGCTCAAAAGTTAAAATAATTCAAACAAAAGTCACTGAAATTTAAGATGGCATAAAAGAACTCAGCTTTTATATCTGTCTTTTCACCAAAAGCGCTCTGAATTCATGTTTTGGAAATTTTCTCTATCAAATTTAGGCTCTTTTTTCATACATTTACATAAAATTCCTGTACTTACTACGAAAATAGTGATAGTAATTTTATTTTTATTTTTATTTTTTAAAATTTATTTATTTATGTATTCAAGCACTGGGGAACAGGCCAGAGGTGTGGGGGGGGGCGAGAGGACTCACCATAGAGAGTGGGGAACAGAACAGGCAGATCAACGGAAGTACACTGCTGAGGGGAGCAGCGGGCACAGCAGGAGAGGTCTGCCACGCCATGTGGGTCCCCTCCCTGGCCGGCAGCAGGGATCGAACTCGTGCTGCAGTGGCTGCGGTTTTGCTTCACAGTGCGTTGCTTAACCCACTGCGCCACCAGGGAGGCCCAGTGATAGTAATTTTAAATATTCAACTCAATTACTGTCAACATTTATGTCACCACCTGCCAAAAATACTTGCGAATTACCTATCTTGTTCACTTTAAGAATAGAAGAAAGGGTTTAGGACAATTTTGCAGCAGAAAAAAATTATTACAGTCTTTTGTATTAGTTATCAATTACTCCAAAAATTGGTTCCTTAAAGAGGACAACATTTATTAACTCACAGTTTCTTTAGATCTGGAATCTGGACATAGCTTACCCAAGTTTTCTGACTCAGGACCTCTCACCAGGCTGCAGTCAAGGTGTGGGCAGGGGCTTCAGTGATCTTAAGGCTTGAACAGGGAGATGCTTGTTTCCAAGGTCACTCAATTTGTTATTGGTGGGGTTCAGTTTGTCAGTGGCCATTGGATTTAAGCCTCAGTTCCTCACTAGCTGTTGGCCAGGGGCCGCCCTCAGTTCCTTAGCTCTTGAGCTTTTCAGAAGAGCAGTTACAATATGGCAGCAATCTTGTCTCAAAACAAGCAAGCAAATGAAATGAAAAAGGGAGAGCAAGATGGATACTGAAATCTTTATGGAACCTGATTTCAGAAGTGATACCCCATTGCTTTTGCTGTATTTTATTTATTGGAAGTGAGTCACTAGGTACAGCCTACTCTCAAGAGGGAAGGGATTACACTAGTGTGTGGATATGAGGATGCAAGGTTAATTTGGGGCTATTTTAGACGTTGCCTACCACACTTTACTTTTATGGAAAGGAAGTCTCTTTTTCAATTAGTTAAACTTTTGCTCTTATAAGATGTGAAAAGGGCATCAAAGCATAATCTCATATTCTTTATTGAGTCTTCCACTGAGAGGGTTTATGGAAAGTGGTCCAAAATTATAATTTTATGATTATACTTGTGGGATTGCAATTGGGAACCTCTTCCATAGCATGAGCTGTGGCGGTATTGTTAATAGGAAAACACCATATTATATTGTAGCTCCTTGATTTGGTAAGACATTTTTCCATATAAATACTCAAATATTAGTCCTGGAAATGAAGTAATAACACTAATCCAAAGGGATTCATGTGAGACTGTTCTCACTGCTCTAAGGGACTGATCACAAAGGTCTACAGAGAACTCACACAACTCAACAAAAACAAAGTAAACAATCCAGTCAAAAAATGAGCCGAAGAAATTAAAAGACACTTCTCCAAAGTGGAAATGCAAATGGCCAACAGGCATATGAAAAAATGTTCAACATCCCTCATAATCAGGAAAATGCAAATGAAAACTACTATGAGATACCACCTAACACCAATAAGAATGGCACATATTAAAAAAAAGCTAGTAGCAACAAATGTTGGCGAGGATGCGGTAAACAAGGAACTCTCCTACACTTCTGGTGGGAATGCAAACTGGTCTAGCCTCTATGGAAAGCTGTATGGAAGTTCCTCAGTTTGGTAAAAATGGAACTACTATATGATCCAGAAATCCCACTCCTAGCGATCTACCCAAAGGTCACAAAAAACACTAATTTAAAAGACTACACGTACCCTTATGTTTATCACAGCATTGTTTAGAATAGGTAAGACTCGGAATCAAACCAAATGCCCAAAAATAGATGACTGGAACAAAAATATTTGGTGTGTATACACAATGGAATATTATTCAGCAATCAAAAAAGATAAAATAGAGACATTTGTAGAAACATGGAGCTTGAAGGGATGAGGCTCAGTAAAATAAGTCAGAAGGAAAAAGAACTACTGGATGGTCTCCCTTATAGGAGGCATATAGGGGATCAAAGCAAAAATTAATAATAACAACAACAAAACAATAACAAGACAAAATGAAAATAGACAGAATGAGACATTCTGCAGGGAAGAGGGAGGGATTATGATCAAGGCAGGGATGGGAAGAGCACAAGGAACTGTGGTGACAGTGCATGAATGAATTGGTGGTGGAAATTCTATGGGGAATACACCCAGAAAAGAAAGCAAACATTGTAAGAAAGAATAAAAAGGGGGAAAAAGGTAAAATTTTAATAATAATTAAAAAAATAACCTCTTGAAGTTACATTCAAAGACACTCTGGAAGATTAAAAAATTTTACTCAAAAGGATAATTGGTGCAAATTCAAGCCCTTCACTAGATTGGTGGGAACAATGTTTTGAGGGAGAGGCCAAGCAAGGTCTTTAAGAAAAAATTTGCCTGCTTTGTTTAGGTATTAATATGTTGTTTTGATAAACACAAGATGTTCAAGGTTTGCAAGTATACACTACAGGATATTTCTTTTTATCAAAAAGAAATATATTTTTGTTAAAAGAAACTTTTTAACATTATGTACTCCTTTTCATGTATTATTCCACTGAGAATTGAAAGAAAAATTTCTTCCAGTTTCACAACCAGTGTATCCATTTTTTTGTCACATGCAAATAGCTCTAATCATAACTTTGAAAACCTGAAATTTGTTAACCCAGGTACACAACTCATCTTGCTGACTGCATGAGTAACAAATCTATCAGTTCTACCATGTGCAGTATTTAATACTATGTTGGTTGCTGTGTGCAATTAATTTTTTTTCCTTTTTGGCAGAAACTGGCTACCTGCTATTTTATCAAGGGAATGTGGTGGCAGCTTCAAGCTTAAAATATTTTGACATAATACTAGTAACTCTCTTCATTTGACTCCAAAACTGTCTGTTCCTTAGAAATGAATTTACTCAGGGCTATGGTTTTTGGGGTTCAGTTGAATAGGGATTAACTCAATTATTAATGGTTTTTATTTATCACTAGCAAAACACAGCTATTAAATGCATGAGATTTTTCACAGTTGAATCAGAAGAGAATTGTCAGTAGAGGCAAAGCACTGCTGAATAGACATATCATTTATTATCATAATACAGTTAATATTTCTGCCTTGACTTGGCACTGAACAATTCATAATCTGCTGCACATTTTGAAACTATATTTTCTACCTTCTGTATCTTAATAAATCAGTGTCAATAAAATATTACAAAAAGCATCTGATGTGTAAGTCATCAAAATGAGATGATGACTACAAAGCACATGCCCTTAGAGATCTTGAATAATTGGTAGTTATTGATGTTATTATTATTACTTCTACTGTTGTTATTTTGAGTAGGAATCTCAGCTTCATTAATACCATAGAATTAATAAACAGTCCAACTTCCATAACTACCTCTTATGCACTTTGTAGCTAGAGATTGAGTCAGGGCAGACTCCATCTATGTTAGCATTTTCCTAAATGTTAAACAATATCCTTTCAGCACAAATGGTATCTGTATGGAAACAATGTAGGAAAATAACCTGGTTATTTAATAAACACAATTGTTTAATTTTAAAATAAACGGAGGAGGAATTTTTAAATGGTTGAGTGAATTGATCAGTGAGTGATTAAATGAAATGAATGAGTAAGGCATGTATATAGAATTGTTTTCTGTGTACCAGGTCATGTAAAATTCTTTTAAAAGTAGCAGAAGATATTAAAGATATTATAATTTAACTTCTAATTTTGTATATGAGAAAACAGTAAAATCATTTGCTTGATTACAATCGTTCTCGGTGATGGTCCAGAATTTTTAATGATTTCCTCTTTTCTCATGACAAATCAGATGGGCTTATCCAAAATTCCTTAGGTCCTAGGAGCTGCTGCATAGGGCTCCCGAGGCAGAGTGACCTGGGCTTGGAGCTAAACTTTGCATTTTCTAACTGTGTGTTCCCAGGCAAGGCACTTAACCTGAATTTAAATTTCTCATCAATAACATATCATGAACCTCACTAGGCACTGTAAAGGTTAAATGATATAACTTGTATAAAGTCCCCAGCAAAGAGTAAACATTCCTCCCCTACCTTGGTTGTAGCATATTGCAAAACAGTAGTCAAAGGGTAGCAGTCATTCCACTGAGCCTGCATAATTTACTTTTGATTCAAAACTAACACCAGAGTTGATTTTTCTATATCATCAGTGGATCGGAATATTATTTCCCCATGATAGGGAATCTTGCCTCACTGTTTTCGCATCTAAGGGGAAAAAAAGCAGATAATGAATTGATTATAGTATGGCATAGATTATTGTAGAGAACTTGAATTGTCTTATCTGCATGAATCCTTCCCTGTTAACATGCAGGAAAGATAGCAACGTTTTTTTTTTTTTTTTCTTATTAGATTTAGACACTTTGAAATTTTCTGAGAATTTTTTTTTGTATTCCAATCATATCTAAGTTACACCATTGGCCTTAAAGCATTTATCCATTTGGCCTCATTCTCCTCTTTGCTAAGATTCTGTAGAAGATTTTTGTCTTTTGATACTAATGGTGCTAAAAGCAATTGGCACTGTCTTCTGCATCATAGAATGACTGATAATATCCTGAAGAGGGAAATGTTACATTTGGTGCAGGTATTCATAGATGCAAAGCAAGGAAATTAAACAAGATGAAAGACCCAGGTTATCAGTCATCATTGCCAGTATTTTTTTTTTTTTTTTGAGAAGTGGATTAAAGCATTTTTCTATGCTAGGAAATAAAGAATATAGCAGCATGACTTGCTCATTTTCTTCATCTGAAAGAAAATAAAAAATCATCATGATAAAATGACTAAAACAAGACTTAGTGAGTGATCAGTATTTACTAGGGACTTGTGTATTATTATCACAACAGCTCTGTGAACTAGGGAAGCAGAGTCTTAGCGAGCTAAATAATTTAATCAATAATGTACCGGCAGTAGATGTAGGACTGAAACTGAGGTCTGTTCTAAATCCTACTTGTTATTGTCTGGCTATTAATCAGCATCCAGATGTAGTTTTAAAATCACAGTGACAAAAAAAGAGAAATATAGTCAATATGGATAGATTTACCATGCTGGGTATTTACCTTTGGAAGCAGACTGATCACTAAAATCAATTTACCAAATGCCATTTCACCTAAAACTAAGTTGGCAAATGACCATTAACCAAATGGCCAACTTGTCAAATTTGCAAGTGGTTAAATTTACCAAAAATATGATTTATATTTAAAAGCTAATATATTTTCAATGAATGTATTTATGGATACATCTTTTATTAATTTATTTCTAATTGACAATAAATTACTTCATATTCATAGTTATCATAATTACAAATATATTGATAAAAATAGGTTCATAGAAGACTATTGTTGTTCTATGACCCTTAGTTTATGACTGAGCATTCCTTAACATGCTGCTAAGAATAGAAGCATTGACTGTATTAGATAGACTTAGTCCTTAAAATACACTTTTGGTAACTTGATAAACTTAGAAAATTTGAAAAGGTGGTTATGCAAGTTTCATCTAATACAAATCACTCAGCATACATCTTTGAGAATCTTGTTAAAAAGCAGATTCTGTAGATCCGTGTAGAATATGAGAGTCCACATTTCTTTTTTTTTTAAGATTTTATTTATTTATGCATATTAGAACTGGTGTACAGGCCAGGGGTGTTGGGGTGAGAAGATTCCCCAGAGACAGAGTGGGGAACAGAACAGGCAGATTGACTAACATACACTGCTGAGGGGAGCAGTGGGTGAGGTAGGAGAAGTCTACTGTGCCATGTGGGTCACCTCCCTAGCTGGGGATCGAAATTTTACAGTGCCGGCGCTTAAGCCCTTGTGCCACCAGAGAGGCCTAGAGAGTCTATGTTTCTTTTTTTTAATTTTTATTTTATTTTATTTTCGTGGTTAACAATTCAAGATTTATTTATTTTTTTGGTATTTTTTTATTAAAATATTTAAAAATTTACATATACTTGCCATTAATTGTAATCCCCATGTATTCCCCATCACCATCTCACCAGTGCACCATCACCT
>JAGFMF010012007.1:983212-997161 GCA_019455555.1 Galemys pyrenaicus
TATTCCTTTCCTTGATCCTCCTTTGGTTCCCTTATGTTCCTCCTAGGGGAGGAACCATCTGGTATTTTTCTTTTGCCTTCTGACTTGCTTCGCTAAGCAGAGTCTACATTTCTAACAAGCTCCCAAGTGAAGTCTAGGCTGCTTGCTTCAGACCACCTTAAAGAAAAGCATAGAGTTACAGGAAAATAACTTCCATTGAGTGAATATGGGGTGAAGTGGCACACATCACACCTATTCCACTTTCTTCACTACACCGACTTTTGTTTCAGATTTTTCTTCACCAATAAAAAAGATAGATCTGTACACAGATACAGATTTGGGTAATTAGACACAGCAAAATATTGCTTTATTACTGTGTCAGTAATCTAAACAGTTTGAGGTAGGCCATGATACTGTTATCCTGTCTAACCCTGCCCAAGCTCTCAGCATAAAATATATTTATAATTTTTTTAGCAGTTAGAAATATGCGTACTTAGAATTATTGTATAATAATGGATTTTAAACTTTATTAGCAACTCACTGAAATTTGAAGTACCTGTTTTTATTGTATTTAATTAAATATGTTCATGTCAGGTTTTTCGAAAACTGGGATAGAAAGATATGTTATATATCATAATTCTTGGCAAAAATGTATATTGTCATCTAGAACTATAGAGAATATTATGCTGACCATATTGTTTTTTGTTTGAGAGAAAAGTATCTTTCAAATGATTTGCTTTAAATGTTTAGTTAAATATGATTAGTAATAGAGCTGAGATACAGGTTTGTTTAATGCAGGTCTCAACCTTGGCCTATCTTCGAGTTGCTTGGGGAGTGCTTACAAAATTCCACTACTCAAGTCCTCAGATTAGCTAAATTTGAATCACTGGTTTAGACATTTTTAATTTCCCTATGTGTTTTAATACACAGCAAGGTTAGTGATACTTTCCTCATTCTCTGACTTTACATCATTATTCCATATTCTTTCTCTGAGCATACCACTATATAGGAACTCCAATGGTGCATACATGTGCTTCCAATTCTTCCTATTATTTCGGTTACTTACATGTAGGACCATCTGTTAAGATGGCATTATTCTTGCTTAATAATTAGATTAAGGCATAATAAATTCCAGACAAAAGCATACAAATTTTTATAAATCCATTCTTTATTTGATGACAAAACCTAAGATACACCCCTACACAATTATTATTTGAACCTACATCTTTGGACTAGGTTCATATATAATTAAGTAGCATATAAGCAGAGAAGCAAAGCAGTGGCTATTTAGATGACATATGCAAGCAGATCAACTCATTGCATTTGACAGTATCAAAAAGAGTAGTCTCATTTAAAAGTGTTGGGTTTGGACACTTACAGATACTCTGCAGTCTTATTTTTAAAGTTTCTACTGAATTTCTGAAAATGTCATAGCATGGTACTAAGAACTGAAAAATTGTGTGAGAAGTTAATGTACTAATTTGCGACATTGTTATGTGTACACATACTGTTTCTATTTCTGGTTAAGAAATAGGTGTACAGATTAGTATAACTATGATGATAATAAGCTCCTTGAAAGCACAAATGGAAATTTTTATGCTCCCTTCCACCCAGTGCTTAACATTTGACCTAGCATGTACTGGTACTCATCTCCATGTACTATCTGATGACTGGAGATGAATACCATTGAGATTTTTCCTAGCCTAGACTTCCTCAAGGGACTTGGTGGTCTAATAAAGCGAGAATTATATGAAAAAGATATTTTTTTTATAAGTTGTATGAAAAAAAGTATTTACCCAGTACCAAAGATACCTCTTATTTGGAAATGGTAAATTCTACGACCCAGAAGACTGTTGGACAAAATGCCCCAAAGCACTAGCAGCTAAGTCTTCAAACTGCTATATGATTTATATCCTTTCCAGCCTTTCTTTAAAATTCGTTCAGTGGAATGAATGGAAAACAAGAACTTCAAAGGAAATAGCTAGGAATAGCAGTAATATGATATTCTGTGTCTCTGAAAAAAAAAGAGGAGAAAAATCTGAAGAGGATAGAAGCAGTTCGATATGAATTGTAATGGAGCCCATATTGGAGAGCAGCTTCAAAGTTAATTAGCATTTAGAGACTTGGTAATGAAACCTAAATGGTTATGCTAGAATGAGGGGCATCGTTTACACAGCTGAAGGGAATGCTTGGATTGCCATTTGAAGTTCCCATGGAGAAACTTATTAAGACAAATGAAGGAAGGAATGAAACATCTTCATCTATACTTTCACCAACATTTTAAATTTCATAGGATCGGAGAATAAATATTTCCAAGCTGGAAGGGGTCTTGGGTTTGGTCTAGTCCTTCATTTTCACCAGAAAATTGAGAAGCAGAAATAGTTCTGAATAGTTGAATAGTTCTGCCCAAACTCTGGCAAGAACTAGTAGATTTGACACTAGCGTCCAGTATCCCAAATCAGCGTCCACTTTCACTTTTTTTGTTCTTTGTCTTTTTATTTTAAATTATGATAAGTTGAGTTAAATTATAGGATAAAAGGAGAGACTAAGAAAACCTTAAAACTGCTACCTCATTTCTTCCTTGAAAGTTTGATATTTTGTTGAGAGAGTATCTTCTTCACTTTCTACGTTGGCAACATACTTGAAGGTATTTTTTTAATATTTATTTATGCATACAGGAGCTGGGGTACAGGCCAGAGGTGTGTGTGTGGGGGAGAGGATTCACCACAGAGAGCGGGAAGCAGAACAGGCAGATCAACGGAAGTACACTGCTGAGGGGAGCAGCGGGCACAGCAGGAAAGGTCTGCCGCACCATATGGGTCGGCAGCAGGGATCGAACTCATGCCGCAGTGGCTGCGGTTTGCTTCATAGTGCGTTGCTTAACCCACTGCGCCACCAGGGAGGCCCTTGAAGGTATTTTTAATTCTGCGACAACTGGACATTCTAATACTTTATAGACTTGTGTGCAGTTCACTGCTTGGAAGAGGTGGTGGCAAAATGTAAGTGGTGACATGAGAGGTTTTTGCAGTCCTAAGGATATATTCAACAAAAATACAAATCTCTGCTTAAGGAAGAATAAAAAATACATAGATTACTTCCTGCTTGCTCTCAGGCCTCTACATGGCCTCTTTGGGGAAAATTTTTCTGTTGTGGAGGGTTATTGGTACTTTGGTGATGGGATGTGGTATGATAATATACATCTGAAAAGGTGTGAACTTATACTCCTAAGACATAGTGTCAGTCCTGCTTAAATACTTTATTTTAGCAGACAGTCTTCCTGTTTAGGTCTAGCATGTACATCTTGGTGTACTTCTGCAGGCTGTGATTCCAATGACAGTTTAATTTTTGGAGCTTTTATAGTAATTTGTTATCAGTTGTTCTGGTTCCACTGTTCTCTGCTTCTTTTGCTTGAGTAAGTGAAGACAGTTTCCCTAGGTTGGACAGACCAATTTCTCTTGTTCGGTAACAAGTATCAGACTCCTATCTATGGGCCTAAAGACTTTTTCCAGGTTAGTTGTTTTTTGTGGCAGAATCTCTGTTGGTACTTCCTGACTGATCTAATAAAGTTTTAAAGTCTTTTAAAAGATAATTCTTTTATCCTTTAACTGATTAAATGAGTGAAGAAATAATTTTCATGCACTCATTATAAACAAGGCTGAATTTTTAATTTTCCATTTGTTGACAAATCATAATTCTTAAGTATTTAATTGGCTATGGGAACATAAGCTCATGAGTTGAATTTAATAAGAGCTTAAATTTATCTAAGGCTCAGATAAAAAGCCTTCTTTTTTAGAAATCTAAGGAAGGTGAGAAATATAATAAGGGAACACTTGACTTGAGGGTATTACTCAATGATATGTTTTGGACTGTTTTATATTGTCAATCTAGGTATTGATTTGTCTTTTAATATATATTATAGGAAATTGTGCTCATCTTTCAAGACTATTTTCAGCCTTTTTTGATTCCTGCTAGTTCGGAATTGTTGTCTTATTGTGCATTTGATACTATGGTGATTGAAAAATTGGCACACACCTTCACTTTTCCTTGCATCCACACATTTGTCCTATTACTTTGCTGCCTTTCTCATCAAGAGGAAGAGCCTGTTTAAACATTATCCTTTAAATTTAGATTAGTATTATGATTTGCCTTGTTCAGTAGGACTCAGTGAAATAACAGTGTACTGGTTTCAAACTTAGGTCTCAGGAGAACTTATGCATTTCTTGTTCTTTTGCTTCTCTGTCCTTTCCATAAGAACAATCTTGAACTAGGCAGCTGGAGGATGAGTGACTGTAGGGAGCAGAGATAAGCGATTCCTATTAAGTGGTCTTTATAGATCATAACTAATTTGCCTATAATTTGACTGCATGTCTGTCTCATCCACTAGATGAGTTTGGAGAGTTGGGAATATTAATTTTACTGCTTGTTTAGGAAAGTGTTATGTGCATAATAATTAGCAGAATGCTAATAGAAAAAATAAAAAGGAAGCAATATTGATGAGATGAAGACCAAAAGAACACAAAAGTGTGTTATTGTACAATGATAATTTATTGCCAATGTAAGATAACTTTTATTGAACAAAAGTTCAATAAAGTGATTAGAAATGAGACAATTTAAAATAGTTTCAACTAGATTGAATTGGCATATGGTTCTTCTTTGGAAAAACTACCTCTTATTTCTCTAAAGAATGTATTATCTGGGCCTCCCTGGTGGCGCAGTGGGTTAAGCAACACACTATGAAGCAAATTGCAGTCACTGCAGCACGGGTTCCATCCCTGCCGCTGGCCAGGGAGGGGACCCACATGGTGCAGCAGACCTCTCCTGCCTAGCCCGCTGCTCCCCTCAGCAGTGTGTTTCGGTCAGTCTGTCTGTTCTGCTCCCCACTCTGTCTGGTGAATCCTCTCACCTCCCATGACTCTGGCCTGTATCCCAGCTCTTGTGTGCGTAAATAAATAAATATTAAAAAAAGTCATAATAAAAAGAATGTATTATCTTCCTTAATTAGTATTTGAGAAGTAGAGGAAGTGAAAGAAAAGTGTTAGTTTTGATTTAATAAAAAAACTTTGACTGGAACATTCTTTTTAGCCTTTTTGCTTTATTTTTCAAATATGTAATAATTATCTTATCTTGGCAATATGCTTGTGAATAGCAAGTTATTGCCCATATTACAAAGCCAACGAAGGTATTTAAATACATATATGAACTCTTACTAATATAAAGACTACTTAGAAAGGAAGACCTTGATACTTTGCTATGATCTGAGAAAAGATGGAAGATGGTGTCAATTTTCTTAGAAACTTGTCAGTGGACACTTTAATTCCACTGTATTTTGTTATGACAGGACTTAATTTCCTACTGACTTGGTTTTTTTTTTTCAGGAACAGTTCCTGGATCACTTTGTGAAAAGACAATTATAATTTGGTGGGTGGCTGCAGAGGCCTTTTTATGTAGTAAAAGAAAAAGGGTGATAGAGAGTGAGAACATACTAATAAAAGGTTTAGGAATAACCAAGAGATAGGAAAGCAGGAGAACAAATATTTCTTCTTCATATATCTTTTCCACACACTCCATGACCTCCATATTTATTGTGTTCTCTGAAATGTAGCGCTACACGTATAATTAAGAATGTATGCTACGTATGCTCTCTACTTGCATACGTGGTCACTACCATGGAAACAGCAAAGGAGCCAACAGAAGAAGAACCCTGATTAATGTAATTACAAAGCAAGCTGTATAATACCCTTAAATACCATTATTTTTGCATGAAGAAGACATTAAATTGTATATTATGTTCAGCAAGTTAACATCCCCAAATTCTTCATAATCATGTGGTTTTTATGTGGTGATTATTTTTATCTTGTTCATTCAGGATCATAGCCTAGCAATAGCTATGTTGTATTTCAGTTCAGTTGAATTCCAGAGATAATTGTTGAATGCCAACTATGCAGGAGTTAGATCTACCGATGTTACAGCCATGCATATGTTATGATTCCTGCTTGAAGATCTTACAGTCTAAATTACCAAGCAACTATGTGTTTTTAAAAGTCAGAATGTTGTAATAGTCTAGAAAAACACTTATCAATCCTTTTGATTTGTGAGGATATATTGTATCAGTCAGAATCTCTTCTGGAAATAGATGGCGTACTCAAATTGAATAATCTGAGAAGAGTTCAATAAATGGACTATTTGCAATATGTGGGTAGGATACAGGGAAACCACAGAGTTAGTGGAATACCCCAGGAAATTGTCACAGTAAGGTGCTATCACCACTGAAGTGACAAGGAAAGAGCAGTAATTATAACCTGGGGTGAAATAATTGCTTAATAGAATTGTGAGTTTTAGTTGAGGATGTAACTGACCATAGTGACCCCAGAAGGAGAGTCAAAGGGTGAGGAAATCCATTGATGTAATATGTGTCCTTTGGGTAAGAGTGGGATTGCCAGATCATAAGGTAGTTCTATCTCTAGCAGACTGAGGAACCGCTATACGGCCTTCCATAGTGGTTGGATTAGCTTGCATTCCCACCAGCAGTGTAGTAGAGTTCTTTTTTCTCCACATCCTCGCTAACATTTGTTGTTGTTGGTTTTTTTGATGTATGCCGTTCTTACTGGTGTAAGAATGGTGTATCTCATTGTGGTTTTGATTTGCATTTCCCTGATTATGAGGGATGTTGAGCATTTTCTCATGTTGGCCATGTGTATGTCCTCTTTGGAGAAGTGTCTTTTAAGTTCTTCTGCCCAGTTTTGATTGGGTTGTTTGCTTTGTTTTTCTTGAGTCTTGTGAGTTCTTTCTCTATCTTCGTGATAAGTCCCTTGTCAGTTGTATGGGGTGTAAAGATTTTTTTCCCAATAAGTGGGGTGTCTCTTTGTTTTATTTAATGTTTCCTTTGCTGTACAGAACTTTTAATTTGATGTAGTCCCTCATTTTTATTGCATTGGGGATGCATCTTTAGAGGTGTTACTAAGATGTATGTCTTGTAGTGTTTTACCTCTGTTTTCTTCTATATATTTTATGGTTTCAGGTCTTACATTCAGATCTTTTATCCATTTGGAGTTGATTTTTGTACATGGTGTGAGACAGTGGTCTAGTTTCATTTTCTTGCATGTGGTGGACCAGTTTTGCCAGCACCATTTATTGAATAAGTTGTCCTTGTTCCACTGCAGATTCTTTGCTCCTTTGTCAAAGATCAGTTGTCCGTAGTTGTGTGGCTTTACTTCTGGGCTTTCTTTACAGTTCCATTGGTCTGTGTGTCTGTCTTTGTTCCTTGTTAATATTTTTATAGTATAATATTTCTCCCCTCAGCTGTGGTCACTGTATCTCTCTCAAAAAAGTACCTGTAGCCCTTTAGCACAGACCATTGTGCTTTCACCCCCACAAATGCCATTATCTTTCCTTTCTCTCCCCCTCCTCCTACCCTCACGGATGCCTCAGATCTATGGTCAGATTTCAGAGGTTGATTGTAAAGTTTGTCTTTGCATTACCCTTTGGTTTCTGTATATCCACATTTAAGTGACACCATCTGGTATTTACCTTTCTTCTTGTGACTTATTTCACTTAACATTATCCCTTCCAGCTCTATCCATATTGCCACAAGTGTCATGAGTTTATCTTTTTTTGATTGCGGAGTAGTATTTCATTGTGTATATATACACAATTTTGATCCACTCATCTCTTTTTGGGCATTTAGGTTGTTCCCATATCTTGTCTATTGTGAAAAGTGTTGCAATAAATGGAGTGCAGATTTCCTTTTGATTTAGTGTTTTAATGTTCTTTTAAGTATCTCTACGTACCTAGGAGTGGAATTGTTGGGTCATATGGCAGATCCACTTTTAGTATTTTGAGGAACCTCTACACTGCTTTCTATGTAGGATGGATCAGGCTACATTACCACCTACAGTGTAAAACAGTTTCATTTTTCTCCATACCCTCCGCAGCACTTGCAACAAACTATTTTGAACGTGTAGTGAGTTCTGAGTTTGCTTTGTTGTCTTAGCTAACAGGATGAACCAGCATGAGATCACAGGACATGAAGAGAAAGAGAGATTAATATATCCATTCCTTGTTCCACCCTGCTATAAGCCTTGTTTCTAGCTGTAGTTGACTACAGTTTCTGTTGAATGTCTCCTCCTCCTGGTTCCAGCTCTCATTTATGAAACACTATTTCTTCCATTTCCCCTTCATTTCAAGGGTTGGTAGTGGCTTCTAACTATGACTCATTTCTAGATGCCTCAACCTTTGTTGTTCCCCTAAACATATATAGATATTAAAGATTTACTAAAATTTCATTGATTGTTTGAGTAAAGTTATGTTTCCTGTCAGAACCCTAACTGATAAACTTCTCCACTAGAAATTGCTAAAAACTACCATGCAGTTGAAAAGTAAATATGAGTAACTGTATCCATAATACAAGAATGGGAACAGTATAACAGGCTTATTTCCTGTCATCTTCTTAGTCTTACTACTCAGAAAGTGAATTTTGCCTCTCTGTAAAATATTTAATAATAAACACAGCTGACTTGCTGGCTCATAGTGTATCAAGGATACACTTTTTGGTCTACACAAGGTTCTGTGTTAGTAAATTAGATTGGCTTCAGTGAAACATTTGCTGTCATAAGATTGATATAGTCAAATTTACCAGATACGGGGTTGTCTCTCAAGACAGTAACATCAGTATCAACTCCTCCTCAAACTCTTGTCTCACTAGAAGAGAGAAAATTAACCCCTCAAATGGTGTTTATACAACTGCTTAATGGACAAGCAAAGTAATAACTCTGCCTATTGACTACTTACTTGAGCATCTTCCCACACACCTAGGACTTATACAGGACCAAATATACAGAACTCTGAAAGTCAGTTATTTTACTCCCCGCCATCCCATCTCATCCCATTGTATGGCTATTTTAGAATGCTTTTTGAAATATGCAATTCACTTCCTTGTGATGCTATTTTATATTTCTGGGTGACTCACCCATACATTGATTCAGACCTTTCTTTACTCACTGACCCAAGTTCTATCCCTTGGTGTCATAAACAACCAGTCAAATCAAACTTCCATGTGACACCTCTTTAGATACTTGAATTGAGCTGTCAAATGTGTCTCCCTTCCTGCCATGTTCCTCTCCAGGGCTTAATAGTCAATTTCTTTAAAATGTTTCCCATGTGGTATGGTTTTGGATAGCTTGACTTTCAGTCTGTTTTTCTCTATCTGCAAGATCAAAGCTTGTCTCCAGAAGATTATTAATGGCTGTATTAGCTGTGGCTGTGAGCCCTCTGCTATTTTTGTCTTTTGGGGAGGGGGCACTATTTTTTAACAGTCCATGGTACAAATTTTACAACATAACTTTGTAATGCTGGAAGAAAATGCAATGGCACTAGTGGAGAAGAAGAATTGAGAAAGATTTAAGGATCCTAGAAACAAATTGCTAATATGACTTTGTAGATTTGCAGGGCTGAGATTGCATGTGTATGTGTGTGTCTGTGTCTGTGTGTATCCATCCGTATTAGAAGGCAGAGATGTCAGTAGAATGGTATATGACTTTTCTGCCTGTCATCCGACTCTCATGAATTATAACACCTATTAGAGTGACTAAATATGAAGCAAAAAAAGAAACCCCTCAGCTGAGCTAACACCAAAATGATAAGATCTGAGCATAGTCCAATAATGAATTAACAGGAAAAGCATAATCACTAAAGGACTGCAGGATATTTAATTCAAATAAAGCTGTTTTTTTAAGATGATAAATTATATGAATGACCTTCCTATCCTTGCTTTTCTTAGCGTTTTACCTGATAGCTATGTTTACTTTTGTCTGTTTTTGAAGTTTATGTAAATGGTATCATACTACATGATGTCTTTTGCAACTGCATTCTCTGATTATTGTTTTGGAGATTCATTCATAGTGTAATGTGCGACCCTAGCTGGCTCATTTTCATTTCTCCATAATATTCGACGTACACATTCTACACAATTTACTTAACCATTGTCCTGCTGAAGAACATTTGGATTATGTTTATTTTTTCATGATATGAGAGCACATTTACTACTATAAACTTGTGTTTTTTAACATGTAACTTCTTCTGCATAATTTTTGATTTATAGTGCAAGGGTTTCTCTACAGTCATCCCTTGATTTATTTTTATCATTTAAAATTTTTTATTTGAATAATTTCAAATCCATAAATAATTGCAAGTATAAATTAATCTGTATTCACAATTTTTAGTTCTGTTGAATCATGTGCAAAGAAATCATAATCATGATATATATTCAGCATGTTTCTCCCAGGAACAAGACATTATATAACTGTAATACTATTATCCAATTTGGTACATTTATCATTGATACAGTAGTATTATCATTCAAATTTCTTGAATTATTCTATCGATGTCCTTTAAGCGTTTTGTTAGAGAATTCTATTTTTCTTATTCAGGGGCACTTGCTGCATTTATTTGTTAAGTTTGTTTAGTCTCTTTTAATCTGGGACAATTCTTCAGATTGATTTTAACTTTCATGATATTGATTTTTTTTCAAGAGTAGATAAAGGTCCATCATTTTGTGGACTATTCGTCAGCTTTAATATGCCAACTATTTCCTTATGATTGCATTCAAGTTAGCACCTTTCCTTTTAGATTCTCTCCTTCCAGATTTTTAATTTTATATGTGAAATATTTCTAACAGTCCTCTCATGGCCTTCTTAAATTATATAAAACCCCAAATCTGCTGTAGATGTCTAATTAATAGTTCAAGTTAGATGATAGGCATTCTTGTTGACATGCTACTTTTGGAAAATATTAGTAGAGTGGAGCAAAATGATTTTTTTTAGATTTAGAATTTTGAATTTCACATTTGCTAAATGATTTAATTTCCTGGAGAGCCCTCATTAAGATTTATTCCTATAGTATAGCATGCTAAATAAAGCTAACGTAGTGACCAGCTCCTAGCAGAACAAGGGCCAGAAATGAAAGCATACGCTCTCATTTTCTAGTGCAGCTGCTTGCTTGAACTTTGATCAAACCTAAGAGCACTAATATTTACCTTGAGAGTTGGAATTTACTCACATTTCCAAATTTGAATTACAATCCTATTTTAGGGAGTCTTGTTTTTAATTTGCTGTATTGGTAGACAAACTATTCAGTACTTTTTAATTCAACAGATAGATATTAATGTCTATGAGGTAGGCATTGCATTTAGGCACTAAGGGATAAATGGTGAAAACGCAGCATCTTTTCCCTCTAGCAGTTCATGGTTCAATAGGGGAATTGGTTTATCTATATAAATGACAGTGTAATGAGAAAAGCATTTTAACAGCATTATTTATGAAGTATGTAAAAGCACAGAATAGGGAACAATTAACTGTTGTAGAAGAGCGTTAATGTTAACTTTTGTGCTAAATCTTTATTTTTTTAAAGATTGATTTATTTATGCATACAAGAACTGGGATACAGGCCAGAGGCTCAGGGGTGGGGTGGGGATGTGTGAGAGGATTCACCAGAGACAGGGTGGGGAGCAGAACAGGCAGATCAACTGAAATACACTGCTGAGGGGAGCAGTGGGCAAGGCAGGAGAGGTCTGCTGCGCCATGTGGGTCCCCTCCCTGGCTGGGGGCAGGGATCGAACTCATGCTGCAGTGGCTATGGTTTGCTTCATAGTGCATTGCTTAACCCACTGCGCCACCAGGGAGGCCCCTGCATAAATAAATAAATCTTCAAAAAAAAATCTCTCTCTCTCTCTCTCTCTCTCTCTCTCATTTTAGCCAAAATGTGGTTTGTGGTGATAGCACTTAGATTCAAATAGCTTCTCTTTTTTTCTTTATATGTATTTGACATCACTTGTAGTTCCCATGGAATTCCCACCACCATTTCATCAGTGCACCATCACCGCAGTCCCTTGTACTCTTTCTGACCTCATCCTAGTCCCACTCCCTCCCTTCCCCCAAAATGCCTCTGATTTGTCTTTGTCTTTTTGTTTTTGTTGTGTTGTGATGTTTTAATTGTTACTGTTCTTGAGCCTTTTTTTGTCTCCTTTATATTCCTCCTAAAAGTGAAGCCATCCAATATTTTTCATTGGTCTTTTGACTTATTTCACTGAGCATACTTTCTTCTAGCTCCATCCATAGTTTCTACAAATGACTGTAATTTATCTTTTTTGATTGCTGAATAGTATTCCATTGTGTATATGTACCACATCTTCTTGATCTAGTCATCTTAAAATATCTTCAGTCTCTTTAATGAAGAATTCCTTTTGTTCTTGGACCTCGTTTCTGAGATCCTGCATATGTGTTTGCTTGCCCATTAGGACTTCATTGAGTTTATTTTTTCATTCTTATTTTAAAATCTTTGTCTACTAGGTCCTCGCATTTTGTGTCCTTTATATAAGTCTCTGACTGCTGTTTTTTTCTTTCAGCTTTCCATCTTGTGTTCTTTATCTCTTAAGCATGTATGTTGTCTTTTTTTTTCCTAGTTGGGGTGCTGTGTCTGATTTTGTTTGTTTATCTTCTTTGTTTAATTTGATGGCAGGTAAGGAAGAGAGTGCATGCTGGTTGGAATATCTGTGTCAGTCTGTATCAAAGACTCTGTGTCAGTGTGGTGGGGAGAAAGAGTTATTCCTGTCAGAATGATTTGTACTCCTACCTCTTTCCTTGCTCTGTAAAGCATATGCCATTCACTGATTCATGGAGTCCAAGTTACAAGACCCTGTCACTTTGCCTCTCCTGTCTGAAGTACAAGGTATACTGGGCTTGGTGCAGGACTTGGCAGAGAGTACATGTGGTTTGGCATGGGCCTTGGTGTGGAACAATGCTCTTGGCATGGAGAACAAAGTCTTGGCACTGTGAAATATGTAGCCAATCTCTCTCAGCTCCCCCAGCAAGAAGGGAGGAGGCGGCTCTCCCTTTCATGTTGCCAGCAGTCAGATTTTCCATAACTGAACCCAGTAGTCCCAGTGACTGTATATAAGTCTGCACTTCCCAATCACTAAATAAAATTCCTTATACCCAGGCCCTCCCTGGTGGTGCAGGGGGTTAAGCAATGTACTATGAAGCAAATAGCAGCCACAGCAGCACGAGTTCAATCCCTGCTGCCGGCCAGGGAGGGGACCCACATGGTGTAGCAGACCTCTTCTGCCTAGCCCGCTGCTCCCCTCAGCAGTGTATTTTGGTTGATCTGCCTGTGCTGTTCCCCACTCTGTCTGGTGGATTCTCTCACCCCCCCCCCCGCACCTCTGGCCTGTACCCCAGTGCTTGTATGCATAAATAAATATTTTTTAAAAAATTCCTCATACACATTATACACCTGGAACCCAGCTGCTCTGGCCACAATTCCTTACAGTATCTCTCTTCTACCCCAGTAAGTATCCAATCTCAGAAGACATTATGTGTTCTTAGGTCTTTATCACTGGCAATGAACTGGTGAAAGTTTCTAAGAGAAAAATTTAGTTTTTTGACATTATACTTGGATAATATGTTTATCAGAACCTCCCCATTCTGCCATATTGTGGGCAGCAATTGGTAATATGAATTTAACATTCATTTAAGCCATCTCATATTGTACTCTTTTATATTTACAACAATATATGGCAGTTGCAGAATGAAGTATAAATTGACAGCTCAGTGGTTTGGACTGAATACTTTTCTGCTGTAGAATACTTTGTATCATTTTGTCTTATGTTTCTCTTCTGAGCATATTGCCTCTTAGTGAGATATGTCAGGTGGTATTATAAAAAACTTAATAATGGCAACTTTTATCTTAATTTTAATTTTTCTCTTTTCCTCCTAAATTTGTCTAACTCTTTCTAACCCTTTTCTATGGGTCTCCACTAAAAAATCCTTTAGATTTGTGGCAGGCTTTTGGGTTTTACTTTATTTATTTTTTTAAAAAAATTTTATTAAAATATTTTAAAATTTACATATACTTGCCATTAATTGTAATCC
Source organism: Galemys pyrenaicus (assembly GCA_019455555.1). Taxonomy (NCBI): domain Eukaryota; kingdom Metazoa; phylum Chordata; class Mammalia; order Eulipotyphla; family Talpidae; genus Galemys; species Galemys pyrenaicus. The sequence goes on from JAGFMF010012007.1 coordinate 997,114, forward strand.
CCATGTATTCCCCATCACCATCTCACCAGTGCATCATCACCTCAGTCC
>JAGFMF010012009.1:0-28244 GCA_019455555.1 Galemys pyrenaicus
GGGCAGCAGACATCTCGGGGTGGCGAGCTTTAGGGGACAGGCTGTTCTGGGCAAGCCACAGACAGTGACAGCGAACATCTGGGGAGCGGGGAGTGTCTGGGGTATGTGCTGATCTGGGCGAGCCTTGGACGGAGGGTGGGGGGGTGTCAGCGAACATCTTAGGGGCGACTAGCATCTGGGTAAAGGCCGGATTAGGGAAGCCATAGGTGGGGGGACAACGATTATCTAGGGAGGGGGGCGGTGAACATCTGGGCGTCCACAGGGAGGGCAGCAAACATCTTAGGGGGTGGCTAGTGTTTGGGGTACAGGCCTGACTGGGGCAATACATGTGTGGGAGCTGGGCAGCAAGCATCAGGGGTGTGGTTGGTTTGGGCAAACCACTGGTGAAGGCAGCAAACATCTCAGGATGGCAAGTGTCTGGGGTACAGGCTAGGCTTGGGCAGCCTTGGGAGGACAGTGATAATCTGGGTGCCAGCAAGCATCTTGGGCACTGGCCAGGCTGGGCATCCACGGGCGGGTGGCGGCGAACATCTTGAGGGGCAGCATGTATCTGGCGTACAGGCTGGTCTGGGCGAGCCATGGGTGGTGGCAGTGAACATCTTGGGGGTGGTTAGCTTCTGGGTACTGGCCAGACTGAGGGGCAGCCATGGGGGTGGGGGCAGCGAACATCTGGGGGGGTGATGATCTTGGTGTGTCTGAAAGTGCCATGGGTGGGGGTGGGGAATGTCTGGGGTGGGTGCAGGCCGGTCTGGGCTGCCATGGTTGGGGGCAGGGAGAGAACATCGCTGGGTCAGGTGAGTGTCTGGCGGGCAAGTCTGGGCAAGCCATGGGCAGTGGCGGTGACCATCTTGGAGGGTGATGAGCATCTGAGGTACGGCAGGGGCGGGGGCGGCGTGGGCAGAGTTGGGTGTGGGCGGGCGGTGCTGGGCACGGCGGGCGGTGGTGCTGGGGCTGTGCGGGCGGGCGCTCACCATGTCTCTCCGCAGCACCCCCACGGTGGGCAGCTTCAACCGGCAGTGCCTGTCCTGCAACCTGCTGGACAAATGGGCTGAGTCAACAGAGCAGACTTGGAGGGAAGGGCCGGTGGTGGCAAAGTCGGCTGTGCTATTCCAGAACCGCATCCCCGCATGTCCGCAGCCTGGAGGGTGACCCCGTGGCCGGAGGCCTGCGGGGGCTTCTCTCTGCTGCTTGGCCAGTCCCGCGCCCCCTCAGGGCCCCTCCGGCTCCCCCGCGTCTCCTCCCGTGCAAAGGGTTGGCCTGCACTGCCGCAGCTGCCCGAGGCTGACGGGTGCTTCGCCCCCAGAACGAAGAGCTGGTGTTCTCCAAGGATGGGCACAAGTTCTTCTTCCTCAGGGCCATCCCGCAGGGCGCGCAGGGGAAGTTCTACCTCAAACCGTGTCCTCGTCCCAGGTGAGCCCAGCCCCGCATGCTCCATGGTGTGGGCCTAGCCGCCTCCTCGGCGGCCAGCCACCCTGGCCACCCCAGGCCACCCTGGCCACCCCAGGCCACCCCAGCCACCCCTGGGTACCCCAGGCCACCCCGGCTGCCCAGGCCGCCATGGCCACCCCAGGCCACTCCAGAACACCACCGCCACCCCAGGCCACCCCCAGGTCACCCTGGCCACCCAATGCCACCCCGGCCACCCCAGGTCACCCCAGCCACCCTAGGCCACCCAGACCTGGACCGAGAGCCCGGAGGGTGTGGGACGGGTGCCCGCACCGGTGCCATCGTCAGGCTGCCCTGCAACCACCGAGGCCGCCGCAGAGGCCCGGCAGGTGCCGTGTCCAGGGTCAGCCGCTCGGGCCCCCAGCCGCCCGGCCGCTGAGTGCCTGCACATGCCCTGCGGGGAGGAGCTGCACCCTGGAGCCTCTGAGCAGCAGAGAGCCCAGCACCCAGCAGACGGCCCAGCCGGGGCGCAGCACCCAGCAGACCTTGGGGCTCGTGCTTGGGGCCTCCGCCATCGGCTGAGCCGCCTGCCCTGCGCCCGCAGCCCAACAACAGCAACGACAACATCCAGTCCATCACCTCGGGGGACTGGGACGTGACCCACATCCTGTCCTAGACGAGAAGCAACAAGATGTGAGTGGCCGCCACCCCGCGTGGGCACCGGGCGTGAGCCAGGGACACGGGCCTGGGAGCCCGGGAGCCACGGGGCAAGAAGGCGCCCGTGGGGGGAGGCACCCACGTGTCGCGCTTGGACCACGGGTCTGGGCCGGCAGTCACTCACCCCAGTCCCACACCGGAGCAAGGTCCCACGCTCGGGGTTCAGGAGCCGGACAGTGGGGGACGCTCCCAGGCTTCAGGCCTGACCTGCACAAAGTGTTCGCAGTCCTTCTCCCCATGGCACCCCACATCCAAGAGCACCCCACACCCAGGGGTACCCCATATCCATGGGTATTCACACTCAAGAGCACCCTGCATCCAGAGGAACCCCACACCCAGGAGCACCACACATCCAGGGGCACCCCACATCCAGGGGCACCCCACACCCAGGAGCACTCCTCATCCAGGGGCACCCTACACCCAAGGGTACCCCACACTTAGGGGTACCCTACATCCAGGCACCTCACACCCTGGGGTACCTCACAAACAGGAGCACCCCACACCTGGTCTTTGGGGCTGCCCCTAAGAGAGGTGTGCGCAGGGAAGAGCCCGGTGCGGCGCCTGGGCCGACTGACCCTGCCCCCACCTTCTTTGCAGCTTCTTCCTCAGCTTCTTCCTCCCTGCCCAGGAGACGCCAGCTGTACAGGTGCGCCCCCGCCAGGGCCACCCCGCAGCAGGCCATGGAGGCCGGGGCGCCACAGGCACTTGTGGCCTCGGTAGGGGGGTGCCCACCTGGGGAGTGCGCCAGGGGCGCTGGGGCCCAGACAGGCTCCACTGACCTGCTTCTGCTGGCGCAGCGCCCCCTCCTGGAGTGCGGCCCAGGCCCCCTCCCCAGGATCTCCGCGGGGAGTCTGGCTTGGGGTGGGTGGGAATGGGCTCCAGTGCAGAGTTGGGGTCACTGCTGCGTGCGTGTCACCAGCCAGGGCCCGCCGCAGAGGCAGTGGGGACCTGCGTCCCAGGTGGGGAGGCTGCGTCCTGGGGGTGGGGGGCGTGACCCCCACTCTGTCTCTGTGCGGCGCCCAGGTGTTCCCCTGCCCCAGTCACTGTTCCTACCGGGGCTTCTGGGTGCCAAGAGGGCTCTGTCCTGGGTCCCCCCATGCATCCCTACTCCGCTTTCCAGGATGGGAGATGGGAGCGGCTGGCCGTGCCTGCCCCCGAGGATCAGGGCCGGCCCTCTGTCCCCAGTGAGACCCGCTGGCCTGGGCACGGCCCTGTGGCACTGCTGGAGGGGCAGAGCGACCGCGGGCTGAGGCCAGGACAGTGTGGCCACTCTGGGCCGAGCAGTGGCCCGAGGCTCAGGTTGCGGGGCAGCCCCATCCGCTGGTCCACAGTTGAGAGCGTGGGGCCGGGGGACAAACTGGTGCTCACTCTCTCCTGTGACCACTGCTGTTGCCCCCCCAAGGGCCGTGGTCTGTCCTGCCACCAGGTCATGGGAGTGACCAAGGGAGGGCCTGCCCCGCCCTCGCCCTGCTCCTGCTTGCCCTCACACAGGCTGCAGGGGGCAGCCACCTCCCGCGCAGTGCCCAGAGAGCGGCTCCCACACCTTTCCCCTGGCAGAGGCCGCGCCAGCCTGAGGGGCTCGGCCAGGCTGCCCACTCTGCTGTCCTGGGGCCCTGCTCCCTGGGACAGTGGGCTGTGTCAGCAGCCTCAGCGCCGCCCCGCCCTGCCCCCAGCCCCCACCTGTCACGGGCCAGTAGCGGCCACTGGGGTCCAGAAACCCCAGCGGCCACGGGGAGCGGGTGGGCATGGTGGGAATTCCCTGAGCGGCAGGAAGGAGCTCCCTGCACAGCCTGACCCGTGGAGCGCCTGGGGAGGCCGGGGAGGCAGAGGGTCGGGAGGCTGGGCGTGTCGGGTCAGCTCGGGCAGAGTGGGGCGCAGGCGGGCACTCACTGAGTCTCTCCGCAGCGCCAGCACGGTGGGCAGCTTCCACTGGCAGCGCCTGTCCTGCGACCTGCTTGACAACGGCACCCACTCCAGCGCCGCCTTCACCGCAGCGCGGACTTCTTCCTGCTCAGCTGCCAGGGGAGTCCGCGTCCGGAGCCGGGGCCCCTCCAGACCCGTGCGCTTCGGGCTCGGCAGGAGCTCGAGGCTGGGGCCTTTGGGGTCTTGGAGGCTTGGGGCTTCCCACCCGCAGCCCAAGTTCAGCCGCGCTGGGCATTAAAAAGTAGCGGGCCACTCGCAGGGATCCACCAGGTCACCCTGGGACCCAAGGACTGGCATGTCCGGCTTGCGAAGCCTTCAAGATGGGGCTGAGCACTGGTGGCCACCTTGAACGGGAGGGAGGGCGAGAGGGAGGCCTTCGGGTGCTGAGTCCAGTAAGGCATAATTTATGGGACTGGAGGGGTGGGCTGGGGAGGGGGGTCCAGGGAGGGGCGTGGCCAGGGAGGGGGAGGCTGGCAGGGAGGGGCGGACTCAGAGCCTCTCTGGGGAGCACTGACCCCCACAGTTGCTGGGCTGGCCAGGCTCAGGCTGTGGGACTCTGCTGGGGGCAGGAGGAGGCAAACAGTGCCACTGGTGCCAGGACTTGGCAACTTGAGCCAGAGGGACAAGCCTGGCGACTGGAAAGCTGTGGAGAAGAGCCCGCCTGGCTTCCTGGAGCGGGGAGAGGCGCGGACCTCGCTGCCTGGCTTGCTGAGTCGGCCGGTGCTGTGCCCTGCAGCTTGCAGCCAACACTCAGCCTTGATTCATCTTTACAAAGCAGCTACAGTAGGACCCAGCGGTGGTGGTGCTGCAATCCCCCACTCCAGCTACCTCAGATGGGCTTGTCCATTGCTCCCTGGAGTCTCCTCTGAGCGTGCACCCTACGCCACCCCCGAGGCGTGCCCCAGCACCAGTGGTGCGCCAGAGGCTGGCGAGGACAGGGCCCTGAGCTGTCACCGGCTGTGGCAGTGGCCGGTGGCCCTCACACCTCATCACCTCCAGCAGGACGGCTGTCACGTCACGGCTGCATCTGCAACTTGTCGGGTGTTTTTTTTTTTTTCTTTTTGTTATTGTTGCTGTTTTAATATTTATTTATTTTGTAGAACTGGGGTTCAGGCCAGGGATATGGGGAGTGAGAGGACTCCCAGAGACAGTGGGAAGCAGAACAGGAGGATGCACTGAACACACTGCTGAGGGGAGCAGCGGGGAGGCAGGAGAGGTCTGCTGCACCCTGTGGGTCCCCTCCCTGGCCGGGAATCGAACTTGCGCTGCAGTGGCTGCGGGGGCTCCATAGCGCGGCACTCAACAAGCTGCGCCCCCAGGGAGCCCCACAATTAGGAGATTTAAAACTATGCATAGAGGCGGCTTTCTAACCTTTGTTTTGTATCGTTCCCCCAGTCAGTGTCTTCTCTTTGGCTGCCCTCCATATTAACAGGGGCAGGTGGCACAGCTGTGCTGTGTGTCCCCCCAAAAAGAAGCCACTCCGGACCCTGTGCTGCGACAGCTGCTGCCTGCATGCTGGGAGGAAGCGCAGCCGGTGCCGATAGCCCGTGACCGCGTTCTCCGCCGCAGGCCACAGGGCGCGGGCGCGGGGTGCTGGCTGTTCAGCGGGCCAGCTGAGTCCGGGCAGGTGCGCACTGGAGAGGGCCCGCCACCCACCATCAGCCCCGTCGGCACTTGGGACCCAGGCTGCGCCCAGAGGTGGCCCCGGCACGGGTGACGCATCCCTGGTGCAGGGGCATCGGGTGTGAGCGTGTGTGTTCTGTCTGAGGTGCGGTAGAAGCTAGGTATAGGAGCCATTACACCTTTAAAAATGCAATTAAAAAGGAAAAGAGGCCATCGTTATTTGCAGAAGATGTGAAAATGTACATGGAACCACCAAGACTCCACTGGAACCCTGGTCAAGACAGAATAGGTCAGCAACGTGGCAGCTTATAAAACCACTATGTAGACAATGAGCTAGAAGAGAAGGGAATCAAGAAAATGGTTCCATTTGTGGTCACACCAAAAATATTCCCAGGGATAAACCTCACAAAGGAGGGAAAAGACCTGCAAAGGGAACACTGTGAAAAGAGGTGGAAGAAGACACGAAGAAGTGGGAAGACATTCGTCCCCGCTTGGGAGTTGGAAGAACCGGCACTGCGAAACGACCATCGTATCCGAAACGGCACGCAAAGTCAGTTCAGCTCCATGAGGATTTCTGTGGCATTTTCAAGGCAGTGCAGCAGATAGCCAGAGCAATCCTGACATAAAAGGAGAGGAAGAATGGTAGCTGCACTGCCGGCTTCAAGCTGTACTGTAGAGCTATGATCATCAAAACAGCATGGCACTGGGGCACGCAGTGTGCAACCCCAGAACTAGACACAGAGCTGTATGGACATTTTTTTTTTTTCATTCTTCAACGAAGGAAACAAGAGTATGCACTGAAGCAAGGAAATCCTCTTCAGTACACAGTGACAGAAAACTGGTCAGCCACATGCACAGGAATGAAACTAAACCCGGGTGACAGGTGCGTCAACCATCAGCATACCGCCACACGCCGCCTGCAGGTGCACTGAGGAGGCAGAGACACACCTGGAGAGTGTAGGGGAATAAATACTAACTCGAAGATGGTCGCTACCTTGGGCATAGGGGCAGACTCAGATTAGGGCCACAAGGAACCTCTGCATGATGACTTATTTTTTAAAATAAGGCATGCCTCCAAGGGGTTGAGCGCTGCACTGTGGGGCTTCTGCAGCCACTGCAGCATGAGTTCGATCCCCAGCCAGAGAGAGGACCCACATGGTGCAGCAGACCTCTCCTGTCTCCCCGCTGCTCCCCTCAGCAGTGTGTGTCAGTTGATCCGCCTGATCTGCTCCCCACTCTGTCTCTGGTGACTCCCCTCACCCCACACCTCTGACCTGTACCCAGCTCTTGTGTGCATAAGCCAAATCTTTCAAAAAAAATAAGGCAGCGTGATCCAGCATTAAGATTTGACAAAGCTGGAGGTTGAAATTGTGTCTCTTTGGGTTTTTTATTTATATGTATAAATATCTGCTTCAGTGCAAGTATCACCACATAGATGACTGTTACTGCAGAAACTGGGGAGAGGGGTCTACTGTTTGTCACTCTGTTCCTTCCTTGAGAGTTTCAATTCTTCTAGAACATGCATCAGGTCCATGAGTTGGAAAACAAGGGGTGAAGCGGGGTCGGCAGCTTCCTGCCGTGTGGCCAGGCGATGCACTCCCCCACACATACTTCTCACGTCCACAGCATTCAGCTGGAGGGCAGCCCCTGCATGGGCACTAGATCAACAGCCGCTCACCATGTCGATAAGCATGGGGGCCAGGCCCGCTCGTGGCCTCTGTATCCCCAGAGGGAGCACGTGGGGTGTCGTCTGCTCGGTAACTTGCTCTTCCTCTGAGCTCCCTCTGGGAAGGGGAGAAGGATCGTGGAGCCAGAGCTGTCGGGCTCGGAGGCTAACCCCGCAGTCAGCGTGGGCGTCCCTCCTGGGTGCTGTGTCTTCAGGCTTAGAGGCGCTGTGCCCAGTGGCCCGTCCCCAGGGAGCCTGCCAGGCAGGGCAGTAGAACACATGTGTTTGAGTCTCAGGGACCCCACCAGGACTGGCAACGGGTCTCCGGCGCCCCGCACAGGCCTATCTGTGCTGGAAAATAACGGCTTGTCCAAAGCGCAAGTGCAGGGGCCGTGGCTGGGTGAGTGGGCAGGGCGCTGTGGGCAGGGTCCCCCACCCGTGGGTGCTGTCTGCTGGTCCCGGGAAGAGGCGTCTGTCCAGTCTCAGCTCATCAGGGTCCTGGGGTGCGCTCATCTGGCCGCTCGGGGGCCAGGGCACCTCTGCTGTTTGGTCACGTCCCCGGGGATCCTGACCAGAGGGGTCTTTGAGCCCCAGGTGGGTCCACACACGCTCTCTGACTGGAGACTCAGCCCCTCACCATGTGGCCCCTCGGAGGGGGCAGGAAGTCGGTGACCCCAAGGATGCTAACTCCAGCCAGCTCCCTGCCCCAACGGAGTGCGGCCCAGGGTGTGTGCCCACCTTCTGGGAGGTCACAGCACCCCAAGTCCCCCTGGGAGCCAGAAACAGACAGGACCTGGCCTCAGAATCCCCACAAGGACTCTATCACTCAGCTGACTTCTGCCTGCACCTGCCTCCCTCTACCACTCCCACCTGGCTCCATCTACCTTCACCTACTCCCACCTCCTCCTACCTTCCTCTGCCTGCATCCCTCTACATCCACCTGCCACCACCTGCCTCCCACCTACCTCTACCTGCCTCCACCTGCATCTCTCTGCATCCCCCTGCATGCCACATCCCCCACCTGCCTCTACCTGCATCTCTGCATCCCCCTGCATGCCACATCCCCCTACCTGCCTCCCACCTACCTCCCACTGTTAGGGAAAAGTCGCCCTAAATAAATTACACAAATAAATGTATAAACTCCAACCCCCACTCCAAATCAACAGTACCCCAAATCCTCAAACCCTCTGAGGTCATCATCAAAAAGTGGATGACTGCAACCTAAGGGCAGAGCTCAGCAGCCAGGTGTCGCGCAAACCAGACCTGTGGCCCTGGGACCGCTTCCTTCAGAGCAGCTCTCAGCGTGCTGTTACGCCGCAGCTCGAAAAACCAGTCAAACATTCACAAATCTATCTCCCGCTCTTCTCCTTGTTACTCATTACTCTGTGTCCTTCCTTTGTAATAAACCCCTTCAGCACCCTGTCGTGGGAGCCTGCAGTGGGGGTGTTCTGAGTGCCTTCCGAGCACCGGGGAGGACCCCGTCAGGCAGACCCGTGTTATAGCAGTTGCCCTGGAACACCACCTGTGTCCACCTGCGTCCACCTCCTCTGTCTTCATAGCCCACCAAGATCTTCCATCTCAAGCCCCCTCTGTCCTTCCCAGGCACCCTTTGGCCAAGGTTTCAGCATCACGCCAGGAACACGGAGGCCAGCGCCCACTTGGGCCAGCACCGGCCCGGCGCCACAGACCCTGCAGCGGGCAGACAGCCTTGGGCCCGCGGCCCGCAGAGCCCACCTCCAGGCACGCAGCAGGCGGCAGCCCAGGCTCTGCGGCGCGGGGATGCCATGCACGACAGGCGGGTCGTGGCGGGAGAGGGGCTCTGGGCCGAGACTTGGGTGGGAGGCACCGCCTGCCGCAGGAGCCGGCTCTGGAAAGGTGATGCAGGACTTGGGCTTGAGGGGCTTTCCAGAGCGTGGCGGAGTCAGCGTGATTTGTACGGCTCTGAACCCGAGGTTGCACAGACACTTCTGCCTCAGACGAGCTCCCAGTGCCAGCCCGACTGCCTGCCAGGGCTCTGCTGGGAACTCCATTTCAGGGCAGCAGGCTGCACCCCTCCCCAGCGGACTAACAAGCTCCTCTCGATGTTTCTCCCTCTCCCTCCAGGCCCGGGCGTGCCCACGGTGACCGTGCACAACATGGCCGACAAGAGAAGTAAGTGCCTGGGCCTGTCCTTGACCTTCTTGGACTGAGGACAGCGTAGGGGGGAGCTGGAACAGCCGGTCTGCCGGTTCTACCTGCAGCCCGAGAGGAGGGCCCTTCCAGCAGTCACAGTGGGCCCACTGACCGCCAGGAGTGTGGCTCCCCAGGAAGGGGTCCCCCTGTGGCCCTGACCTCAGCCCCACACAGAGTTTCCTGGCCGGGCCTGCACCGCCTCCTGGCCCCCACCTGGGCCCGGGCCTGGCACCCTGAGCCTCACTGCTTGGGGTCCTGGGCAGAACCGGCACATGGAGCTCTAGGCCTTGTCCCCACAGAAATGCAGCTTCTCAGTCCTGGGGAGCTGTCGCACTCTCGCTCGAGGACCCCCAGCCTCCTGCAGCCTCCCTCAGGTGGGAGGCATGTGGGGCAGCTGTAGCTTCCATGCCAACCTCACCCCCTCCCCAGGCCCCACCTCTTACGCATGGGCGGGTGGCCTCTCCAGCCCCGCAGAGTGGGGGGGAAGCAGCCTGCTCTGGCCTCCCTCTGGCCCATTCTGGCAGTGGGTGTGACCCAGGAGGGAGCAGGGTTTGCACAGAGACAGAAGGGGCAGAACCGCCTGAGGGCTTCACACACAGCCTGTCGGGGCGCCCCCAGACCGTCCAGGGTGAAAGCGGGGCCGCATTGCCCAGTTCCTGGGAACCAGGGGCTCCTGGCCTGGAAACCGCAGCCACCCACCCGGCTGCCCTGAGGGCGTCACGTGGCACGAAGGCTAGGTTGGCAGGGTGGCGGCGGGAAGACCCGGCCATGGTAGGCCACTGGCCTGTGCAGTGTGGCCAGTGTCTGCAGGGCGTGGGCAGCCCAGGGCCCGAGCCGAGGCCGGACTCTCTGCTACTTCTGCCTGAAACGTGAGCTCCCCTGGGGAGCTCCCACCCCCCCCCCACCAGCGCCCCAGAGGTGCTGCCTGCCTCCCTGGGAGCCTTATCTGCACAGCCCTGCACAGCTGGACTCTGAGTTATTTAAATGTTATTTCCTTAAGACCATAATTATGGTTGGGGTCAAGAGACCCTCACTTGGTGCCAGCATTCACACCCCGGGGCCAGGAAAAGCAGCAGTCACAGGTAGCAGCCCCGCGCCATGCGATGCAGGACAGCTGCCCACCCGCGGGCCGCGGGCCACGGGCCAGGGAGAGGCCAGGGGGTCCAGCCATGCTCCTGGCCCATGCCCAGCACCTCCGCCTGTCCCCGACCCCAGTCAGCAGCTGCAGCACCCGCCTCTGTGACAGCCGCAGGCCTCTCCTACTCCTCCCTGAGCTTCTAGGAGAAGCACAGCAGCCCACTGCCCGCTGGCTCTTGGCCCTGGGCACTTCCACCGGGAGTCTGCCTGAACAGGCTGCCTGGGGCTGAGGCTGACCGGCCTCCTGCCTCCGAGCTTCTGCCCAGGACTGCCTGCAGGGCAGGGCCGGCGGCTGCAGCCTCCTCAGCCAAGTGGGCACCTGGAGCCTCCTCCCGTGGAGGGAGCTGGTGTTTGACACGAGGGGCGCGTGCAAAGATCAGGGGTGCCCATTCCAGGGCAGGGAGTGGCAGGGGCCAGAGGGCCCAGGGCGGCTCCAGGGGCTGTGCCGGGGCTGCCCCCTCCTGGCACACACAGGGCAGCATCTCCCACCTGGCCCCCAGCTGCCCAGCAGTGCCAGGGCTGTGCCCACAGTGAACCTGCTGCATGGGCCTGTCTAGCTGCTTGGACGCTGGCTAGGGAGACAGACAAAAGACAAAAAAAACAGAGAAAGGAACAATTACCACCCAAACCGTGGGACAGGCGAGCTCGGAGAAGGGCCAGTGCCCTGCTAGGAACTGCGGGCAGCCCAGCCCGGTGGTGGGGGCTGAAGCCTGGAGCTGGGGTACACCCAGCCCTGCAGGCGTGGGCCGGGGGATAGGCAGGGAGCTCAGAGCCCGCGGCTAGGACCCCGCAGCCACCGCAGAGCCACCATGCCTCCGCGGAACTGGCACCGGGGTCGGCGCTCCCGTGTCAGGCCAGCTGCCCATGGACTCGTGGGGCCTGGCCAGTCGTGTCCCTAACTTAGTCCGGCACTGACGCCCCAGCCCGCCCAGCCTGTTAGCACATCCAGAGCAGTGGGCACATCTGCCGCCGGCCCCGGGGATTTTCCTGGCATGCTCTGCGGGTCTCACTGCCCCCATCTGATAATGGCTAATTCCGCCAGATGTTAGAGGGGCCCCCATTTAATTAAAGAGTGGCCGTTTGTGCACACCAGACTGGAGGTCCCCGCCGCCCCGGAGTCAAAGGAAGGGTCCTGGGGGGGACATGCTAATCTTTGCTTATTTCCTGCGCTAAGCAGCTGCCCTCTTTGAATGCTATTACAGGAACAAATAAAGTGGCTTAACCCAAGTCCCCGGAGTGTCCGCAGCGCTCTGCTGATAAAGCCAGGAGTGTCCGCAGCGCTCTGCTGATAAAGCCAGCAGCGCGGGCATCGTTAAATGGGAAATCTAATGTTAACTAAATGTGATCGTCTGGACTGGGGTGCCTCTCTGTGAAGGGTGGGGTTTCAGTACAGGCCGAGCTCTCCGGCCGTGCGTCTGGAGCAGGGGAGCGGGAGCCTGGGCTACCCTGGGGCTAGTCTGAGCGCTCTCGAGCTGGGCGGGAGGCCAAGGGGCGGGCAGCTCAGGCCCGTCCTCTGGGAGAGCTTCCCTCGGTCAGCACTGGGTCGTGGGAGCAGCCAGAGGGCACTGGGCGGCTCTGCCCAGTCCACTTGGCATTTGAAGCTGGGGCCACATGGACCTGGCCTCCGTGGGCCCCGTGCTGGGCCACCGCTGCCCCCGGGTGCCACGGGGCTCCCGTCTATGGCGGAGTCTCTGGCCGCGGCCCGCAGCCCACCGCTGGCTGCACCTCTTACCAGCGGCTGCACGCTCCTCTGTCTGGCCAGCTCAGCAGGCTGGTCTCCAAGGGCTCCGGCCTCCGGCCACACGAGGCCTCGGCTGGCTCAGTCCGGCTACGTGGAGGACAGCCCCAGCGAGCATGGGCAGGAGCAGCGTGACCATCAGCAGCCCCTCGGCTCTGCCAGAGCCACCTGCTCTGGCCCATTCACCGGGGCAGTGGCCACAGCTACCCCATCCCTCCCCGCCCAGGTTCCGCGCAGAGAGAGGCTGTGGGCTCTGTCCTCCGCCTGCTGTTCCTCTGTCTATCCCCGGGCTCCTGTCCCTCTGTCCTTCTGTGACAAGCTGGGACCTTGAAAGGGGCCGTGTGAGGATAGAAGGGACCTGGACGTGTGCAGGCTTGGCTGTGGGGCGATGCCCACTTCCAGACATGCACTGGGCTTCCACGAGGGTCATGGTGCATCTGACCCTGTTCACGAGGTAGTGCGGGCAGCACAGGCTCCCGTGTGTGAGGTAGGGCTAGCAGCACAGGCTCCCATGCTTGAGGTAATGCAGGCAGCGCAGGCTCCCGTGCGTGAGGTAGGGCTAGCAGCGCAGGCTCCCATGCTTGAGGTAACGTGGGCAGCGCAGGCTCCCGTGCGTGAGGTAGGGCTAGCAGCACAGGCTCCCATGCTTGAGGTAACGTGGGCAGCGCAGGCTCCCGTGCGTGAGGTAGGGCTAGCAGCGCAGGCTCCCATGCTTGAGGTAACGCGGGCAGCACAGGCTCCCGTGCGTGAGGTAGGGCTGGGAGCGCAGGCTCCCGTCGGCATGCCATGTCCTGCTGCCTGGTTCCCAGTGTGGCGGCAGAGAGAAGGCAGCTTTGCTGCCGGGAAGGGAGCTTGGTGCAGTGGCCATGGGGCAGGAGAGCGATGGCACGGGCAGGAGGACATGCTGGCCACCAGGTGCTCAGCGTGTGCCGCCCAGGCGTGTGGGAAGCGGCTCCACCTGCACGCGGCCAGCCAGGCCAACGCACCCACACCAGGGCCCAAAGCACGCAGCTGTGCATCTGTGGTGAGGGGCCAGGGCCAGCTGGTGAAGTGACTCGGCCTCGTGCCTGTCCTCCGGCCATGGTGGCCATGGTGGCTATGGTGTCTGCAAAGCCACGGTCCTCATGACGATGTGGCGCTGGCCCCACACCTGCAGCCGACACGGGACACACCCAGGCCCAGAGGTATGGTGAGGAGTGGCTAGGCCATGAGCCCGGGCGGGGGCCGGTCCCCGGGTGCCTAGCTCTGAGCTGACCTGACACTTTCCTCGAGCCACCTGGCGACTTGCTTCTCTGTGCGGAGAGTGTGATGGGGCGGAGGCGGGACCAGGAGCCCCCTGGCCTCCCTACTGGTCACTGGCCTAAACCCTGCCCTCCTCTCTCTCAGAGCTCTTTGACCTCGAGACGAATGAACACGTGCAGAAGGCCGTGAAGGACCAGCAGGTGGAGTATAGGAAGATCGAGATCGACGACTACAGTGAGTGCAAGTGTCCAGGTGGGCCCCGCCTGGACACCTGGTTGCTCGGCCAGGACACTTGGCCAGGCCCCTCGGCCTGGAGCAGCCAGGCACACGGGGCTGCACCTACAGGGCCATCCTAGGCACCGGGCTCACGCCTCCCTCCCGGAGAGGCTGCACAGTCCAGGGCCCGGTCCTCTCCCTCAGATGTGCCGTGACCCTGGGGGCTCCCGGAGGCACTTTCCATGCAGGGGTGCTCTGTTGGCTGCCAAGGGCCGCAGGGGTGTACAGTGAGGGCTCCAGGGCCTTGCTCCCAGAAGCATCTGCGCTCCACCGGCCTTGTCTGCGCCCTCCCTCCTCCTGCCCGGTCTGCCCAGCTGCTCCGTGAGTGCCAAGTGCCTGCACCACCGGTGGGTGCTGATGGGTGGACGGGGTGCTCAGGCCTCCATGCTCCCCTGCGCATGCCCCGGGTCCGCCTGGCTGTCCCTCCGGTCCTCGCTGCCTACCAGCCACTGACCCAAGATACGTCAGAGGCAGATGCCCAGGTCCCGCGGCAGGCCGCCCTTCAGACTGCCCAGCCCCTTGTCATGGGCTTTGGATGCCTTCGCCCTTCCCTCCCCGAGGCGCCGTGACTCTGCTCCGGTGCCCTCTCCCTGCCATCGCGGGCAGCATGAACTCATTGGTGGGCCCCATCCTGGCTAACTCGGCCGATGGCCTGTGGGTGGGATGGGGCTCTGACCGGTGATGGCTGAGCAGAGGGTCACTGCAGGCACCGTGCCCGCTCCCGGCTGGCCCCGGCCGGCGGTTCCTCATCACCCAGCCTGAGAGCCCCAACGCCCACACAGCACATGCCCCGGGGTGCTGCCCAAGGCTCCCCCAGCGAGCAGCGTCAGCCCCAGTGGGTTGGGAATGCCGCAACTTGGCAGAAGGGCTGGGTTGGGTCCCTCGTCCCCAGACTCTGCTGTGTGGCCCTGTCAGCGTGGACACACTCCGCCTGGGCCCATCCAGAGCGCTGGGTCCAGGAGCTCGAGGATGCCCTCCAGGAGCGGGGGAGAAGCTGCAAATTAAAAAAACAAACGTAGGGGACAGAGAGGCAGGGCCACCTTGCAGCACCCCAGGCTCTGGCGGTGGGAGCACAGACGCGAGGCGGGAGCACACAGCAGGACCTCGACCCGGAGCTGACAGGTTGAGGAGACCTGAGGCCAGCAGGGAGGTCTGCTGGGCCTGGAGCACACGGCGCGGAGCTCTCCAGGAGGACAGAAACCAGCCCTGAGCCACACCACCCGACCCACAGCAGGGGGTGGCGGGCAACCCTTGGCCTGAACCGGGTCCTGGGCTCTCAGTGGCCTTAGCCCTCCTGTCGTGGTGCTATGCTCTGTCCAGGCTTGCTCGGGATGGTTCATAGTGGTCAAGTGGGGAGACTCAGTGTTTGAGTCAGTGGAGACTGTCCAGCCCGAGGGGACGGTGGGTGACGTCCTTGCTGCTTCAGCCTCCCACACAGAAGCCACGGTCCAGGCACCCAGGCTACACCGCGCTTCTGGGGTCCTCACGTTAATCAGATGTTTATTTTGTGCCGAACTTTTTGAGAAAAGAAAGCAAGATAACTTTAGATGGATGATGAATGAATGGATGGATGGATGGTGGGTGCATAGATGGATGGAAGTATTGGCGGGTGGACAGTGGATAGATGGATGGATGGATGGCAGGCGGGTGGGTGGATGGTGCATGGATGGATGGATGGTGGGTGGGTTGATAGATGGATGATGCATGGTGGATGGGGGATAGATGGATGGATGGATGGATGGATGGATGGATGGATGGATGGATGGATGGATGGATGGATGGATGGTGGTGGATGGATGGTGGGTGCATGGGTGATGGATGGATGGTGGGTGGATGGATAGATGGTGGATGGTGAATGGATGAGATGGATGGTTGGTGGATACGTGGATGGATGGGAAGGAAGAATGGGCGGGTAGATAGTGGATAGATAGTGGATGGATGGCAGGTGGGTGGAGGAATGGTGGGTGGATGATGGATGGCTGGGTGGATGAATGGATTGATAAATGGATGATGGTGGATGGATGTATGAATGGGTGATGGATGGGTGGATGGTGGATGGATGAATGGATAAGCAACTTGTACATTTGATCCAGTGTCCCTTTAGCTGCAGAATCTTACCTACAAACCTCAGAACAGACTCCATAATTTGAGGGCCCAGGGGAAATGGAAGCATGGGGTGTTGTTCGCGTTTATTACAACAGCAGATGCGAGCTGAGCTCAGGGCCTTGCGCAGGTCATTCCTACAGCCAGACTGCACATTCCTGCCCAGCCCCACTGGCCCACCTGGAGCCACCCCAGTCCCTGTGGGCAAGCTTTCTGGAGCCTCGCTCAGTATTCTCAGAGCTATGGGCAGACGGTCTCCTCCACAGGACCCTTCCTGTTCCTGAGGCTGCAGTCGTGCTCCCCCTGTACCCCCACTTGGCCCTCCACCGCACTCCCCAAATAGGCAGGGAGGGCCTCTAGGCTGACCCAGGCTGGGGCTTCTGGTCTGCTGAAGGGGCTTGGCTGAGAGACACTGGAAACGGGGAGCAGGCAGGGGTCCCCTCCCAGGCGGCCCATTTTCCTGTGGTGGTTTTGTTTTTCCATTTAATGCAACCAGAGGCTGTGGCTGGGCTGTCCAAGGACAGGAACTGTCTGGGAAAAGGGGCTTTGGAAATGCATTCAGCCAGAGGCCACGTTTACCTGGGCTTATCCAGGGAAGAGCAGCGGAGACAGTGTCTTGTGGGTTTCAGTGATAAAGCCCAGGCCCTGCCAGGCCTCTGGGCCAAGGAGCCAATTTGCAAGCCATTTACACCCTCCAGAACTGCAAGTAGGCCTCAGAGCAGCCTGCTCTGCTCTACCCTGCCAGCCAGGGGTATCCAGAGCAATTGTGGGAAAAAGCCACTAATTCCAATTTACTTGCTAACCGGGGTAGTAGTTAACCTTAATAAACAATTTCTAACTGGAACAGGAGGGCTTGTTTTTATGGGGACCAACACACCGGTGAGGAAATTCCCCCTGGCAACCTCCTCCAGGTCCCAAGCTGCAAAGGCAGGTCCAGAGGGGTGTTTGCTGCAGGAATATGGGGCGGCCAGTATTTCCTGCTCTCCTTGGGGGGCCCAATTCAGACCTGCCTCTGCGGACCCAGCAACAACAAAGCCCAAGAGCCCCTGCTCAGGGCCACCCCTCAGTGTCTTCTCTGGTCCCCAGGACGGCCCAGCTCCCAACCCTCACCCCCCAACCCAGACCCTCTGCAGCCCCCACCCCTCCCTTCATCCCCCACCCCAGTCCCTGCCCCAAGACCCTCTTCCCCAGGCTGGGCCCCCTGCTCTGCGCCTCCATCTGCATCTGCAGACTGCCTCTGTGCAACCACTCACACTTTGGGTGGAGAGACAGCCCCCAGAAGTCAGTGATTGGCCCACTGACTGGCCCTAGCGCACCAGGGTCCTTCTGTGGTCCACTGAGCTCCCGGGTCCCCCTGCGGCCGCCACGCGCCCCAGGAAGCTGTGCTCTGCCCGCAGGCCTGCTGCTGCAGATCCTGAAGCCGGCCACCTTCTCGGACATGGCGCACTACCCGTTGCTGCTGGTGGTGTGAGTGCCATGCCTCCTTCCTCCTGCCCGCGGGCCCCGCCACCGGGAGGGCGCCCTTAGGCTTCAGGGTGGGCAAGGTGCTGGGATGCCCCGGACTCGGGCGGACACAGGACCTGGGTGAGGCGGAGGGCGTCTCCCTCCACGCTGGGGGTGATTTGGTCCAGCAAACGCAGGACTCAGGCCAGAGTGTGGGGCCCTCAGCAGGGTCGGGATAGCCGCGGGGGTTCAGGCGGGGCTCCTCTGGGCCCCGCCACCAAGAAAGGGGGTGCCGTGGGCTCCCCTTCTCAGGGCCTGGGCTGTACCCGCTGAGCCTCCCACTCGCCCACGAGTTACTGCGGGTGTTAATTAGCCTGTCCTCTGATTCCTGCTTCCAGAACCTCAGGGGTCCTGGCGGGGTTCCCCCAGTGTGTGCTCTGCTGTGGGGCGTGCCCAAGCCCCAAGCACCCCCTTTGCCTCTCGAGCCTAGCCCCCTCTTACTCAAAAGGACCCAGGACTGGCGGAGGCCACTGGTGTTTCAAGAGCACCAGGCCGGGCCCACGTGCAGAAGGCCAGATGGATGCCAGGTGGCCTGCCCCCCCCGCCCCGCCCTGTCCCGCCCCGCCCTGCCCCGCCTCGCCCCGCCCTGCCCTGCACTCCAGCCTGGCTCCCTGCCCAGGAGCAGTGCAGCCCGTGGCTTCCTGCAGCCCAGGCCTCACCCCACTCTCCCCGCAGGCCGGGCACGCGCCCGCTCACCCCTCCTGGTGACCGGTCGCCCCAAGAGCCAGCAGGATGCTTTCCCTCTACAGGGACGGTACCCCGGGGAGTCAGAGCGTGGCGAGAAGTTCAAGGTGACCTGGGAGACTGCCTTGGTGAGCAGCCACTGCATCGTGGTGGGGAAGTGCTTCTGCCGGGGCAGCAGCTTCCAGGGGACCAAGCTCCTGCGCACAGTGAGGCAGCGCCTGGGCGCCCTGGACAAGGACCAGGTGGAGGTCATGAGGTGAGGCCTGGCGGGTGTGATGGCAGAGGCCGTGGGGGGAGGCCTAGGGCATGCAGAAGCCTTGAGGGGAGGCCCGGCGGGCGCCTTGTTGGAAGCCATGAAGTGAGGACCCCGCAGGCATGATGGCGAAGGCCATAGGGGGAGGCATCAGGCCGTGAGGGGAGGCCCTGGGCAGGCGCCATTTTAGAAGCCCTGAGGGGAGGGCATGAGGGAAGGCCTCAGGCCGTGAGAGGAGGCCCTGGGCAGGCGCCATTTTAGAGGACGTGAGGGGAGGCCCTGGGTGGGCAGAAGCCATGAGGGGAGGCCCGGTGGGCACCATGTTGGAAGCCACAAAGTGAGGAGGCCTGTGGGCATGATGGCGGCGGCCATGGGGGAGAGGCCCTGGGCAGGCACTGTGTTTTTTTTTTTTTATTTTTTAATAATATATACCTTTTTCTTAATTTACATATATTTGACATCAATTATAATCCCCATGTAGTCCCCATCACCATTTCACCAGTGCACGATCACCTCAGTTCCCCGTGCTCCCGTCTGCCCTTCAAACGTCCCCTCTTCCCTCCCCACCAAGTGTCCCCAGTTTGTCCTTGTCTCCTCATTTGTGTGTCTTTATTGTTGTTATTATTGTTGTTCTTATTCCTTTCCTTGATCCTTCTTTGAATCCCTTATATTCCTCCTAGGGGAGGAACCATCTGGTATTTTTCTTTTGCCTTCTGACTGACTTCGCTGAGCATCATCCCTTCCAGTTCCATCCATGTTCCTATGAATGAGTCTAGTTTTTCATTTTTTGATTGCTGAGTAGTATTCCATCGTGTATATGTGCCACAGCTTCCCGATCCACTCCTCTGTTTTTGGGGTATTAGGTTGTTTCCAGGTTTTCCCTATTGTAAAGAGTGCTGCTATAAACATAGGGGTGCAGGTTTTCTTTTGAATCAGTGTTTTTGTGTCTTTTGGGCATATTCCTAGGAGTGGGATTACTGGATCCTATGGACGTTCCATTCTTAGTAGATTGAGGAACTGCCATACGGCTTTCCATCGTGGTTGGACCAGCTTGCATTCCCACCAGCAGTGTAAGAGAGTTCCTTGTTCTCCACATCCCCGCCAACATTTGTTGTTGCTCCGTTTTTGGATATGTGCCGTTCTCACTGGGGTGAGGTGGTATCTCATAGTGGTTTTGATTTGCATTTCTCTGATGACAGGAGAAGTTGAGCATTTTTCCATATGCCTGCTGGCCGTTTGCATGTCCTCTTTGGAGAATTGCCTGTTTAGCTCTTTTGCCCATTTTTGGACTGGGTTGTTCTCTTTATTTTTGTTTCATCTGGTTAGTTCTTTGTGTATCTGTGTGGTCAGTCCCTTTTAGGTAATGTTGTATGCCAAGATTTTCTCCCAGTTGGTAGGTTGTCGCTTTGTTTTGGCTAGTGTGTCCTTTGCTGTACAGAGCTTTTCAATTTGATGTAGCCCCACCTGTTTATCCTCATCTTCACTATTTTAGCTTTAGGTGTTGTATCGCTAAGGCTGTCATTGATGCGTATGTCGTTTTTTTAAATAATATATGTACTTTTTCTTCCAGAAATTGTATGGTTTCAGGTCTTATGTTTAAGTCCTTCATCCATTTTGAGTTGCTTTTTGTGCATGGTGAAAGGCAGTATTCTCGTTTCATTCTTTTGCATGCAGCAGTCCAGTTTGCCCAGCACCACTTACTGAACAGGCTGTCTTTATTCCATTGTAGAGTCTTTGCTCCTTTGTCAAAGACTAGTTGTTCATAAGTGTGTGGGTTTGTTTCTGGGCTTTCTAGTCTATTCCATTGGTCTATGTGTCTGTTTTTGTTCCAGTACCATGCATGCCGTTTTTATGACTGTGGCTTTGTAGTCAAGTTTGAAGTCAGGAGTGTGATCCCTCCAGTCCCCTTTTTGTCAGTTAGGAGAGCTTTGGCTATTCGAGATTTTGTGTCTCCATATGAATTCCGTCCATTTGTTTTCTATTTCTTTGAAGAATGACATTGTACTGTTTTAGAGGCCATGAGGAGAGGCCCCAGGCAGGCAGGCAGAGGCCGCAGGGGAGGAGGGCAGTGTGGTCTGTCCTCCCCACACACACACACACACACAGCCCGGCCTGTCCCGTGGGGCCGGTGGTGAGGCCCCCGGTGCTCTGAGCTGAACACAGCCACTGCTTACCTCAGCCGGTGCCTCAGAGGGGACTGGGCGGCCAGACGCCGACGCTACCACTCCCTACGGTCCGAACATGACCATGGAGTCTCACGGCCCCTGAGGGCCAGCTGTGCCCACAGAGTGGACAGTCCAGGAGCAGAGACACCCCTGGCTTGTTCCCCACGGCCCATGCCAGGGGTAACCCCACGACTCAGCCAGGCAGGGCGAGTGCCATGAGGGTCGGCATGGCCTCCCAGTGCTGGGCTTGGTGTCATTTCGGAGTCGGTGGTTTGGAGAGCGGGGTCTTGGGTCCACTCTGGAAAGGTTTCACCACAACTCCCCATTCAGGGCACATGGCGAGTTTCCCAGTTGAGTTTCTCCATGAGGCAGAGATGTTAGTTATTCTCTTTATTTATGCACACCAGAGTTGGGGCACAGGCCACAGACAGAGTGGGGAGCACAATAGGCAGATCGACAGAGGCACACTGCTGAGGGAGTAGAGGGGAGGCAGGACAGGTCTGCTGCGCCCGGGGGGTCCTCTCCCTGGTGGGGATTGAACTCACGCTGCTGTGCACGGAAGCTCCACAGTGCGGCGCTCAACCCCTTGCACCACCAGGGAGGCCCTGAAGTTATTTTAAAAAGCAGGTTTACTAGGGAAGGGGCAGGAGAGTAAAGGACACTTGCATGGACACCAGCGGCAGGAAGAGCCACCCAGAGAGGGACAGGCATGCAGAGAGAGGCTGCGTGGCTGCCGGCTGCGGCCTTGAGGAGAGCGGCCTCTGCCGAAGGGTCAGTGCGGAGAAGCCCGGCAGGCGGCAGGTCGCTGCCCTGCAGGGGAGAGAGCTGCTGAGAAGCACTTGCACGGGCACAGGTGGGCAGAGGACAGCCACCCAAGCCTGGGCAGAGACCGCCTGAGAGTCTTCTCTCTGGGGGGCTCGCCCCTGCGCAGAGAGGTCTGTCTGTTGTGGACTTTGAATCTCTGTGTAGGCGCTGAAAGGGGCGGCGAGTGTACGGTGGGCTCCGGACAGAGCTCAGTCTCCGCACCTGCACCTCAGGTCTGCGCTGCGGCCAGCCCGTGCCGTGGTCTGGGCCTGGCGCTGGGGGTCTTGCTCCTGCAGCTGGTCGCTGGCTGTTCACCCGCTGCCCCACCTCCTTTGGGAGCCAGGCCTCTGGTCGTGTGGCGTCTCCCGTCCAGTTTCTCGATTCCTGTTCTCCGTCGGGCTCCAGTCCTGCCCGCGAGCAGTGTCCACGACGGGAGCTGCGTCTGGTCGGGAGGCGTCCGCGTGCCGCCTGGAGAGCGGCGCCCCAGCACCAAGGGCGTCCCCTCACGCCCCACTGGAGCTGACAGGGAGGCTCGGGTGCTGCTCCCCTGGGAGGCCTGGAGAGCGCCCAGCCCCGGGCTCCACAAGGAGGCCCTGGCAGCCCTGGCCGCGGGAGGCCGGGGACCCCTCCTCTCGGTGAGGAGGTGCAGGCCTGGGGTGCAGACCCGGCCGTGGGAGCACGCAGCCCTGCCTGGGGCGCCAGCATGAGGCAGGGCTGTCCCCCATCCCGCCTACACATATGCCTAAAACACCACACCCCGCTGACTTGGAGACCTCGTGCTCCTCTCTGAGAAGTTGCTGGTGGTGCAGGGGCTGCGAGGGAGGAGGTGGCCCCGTCCTGGGGAGACACAGGCGGGGTTCAGAGCAGGGTGTGGTCTCAGGCTCGGGAAGGGCCCGGTGCCTGCAAGTGAGGCGGCCAGTGCGCCTCACAAGCCAGGAGCTGGGGTCCAGAGCCCAGAGGGGCGGTGCCTCGGGGCTCTTGGTCCAGCGGTGTGGCCCACACCCCACCACCCCCCGCTCCAGCTCAGGCAGCCCCCCTGCCCCAGCTGACCCTCACACTCAGCGCGGCTGCAGCACAGCCCAGCCCAGCCCTCTTCATTCACCCCGGCAGAAGGGGGAACCACTAGCAGACGCTTCTAGACTCACAACAGGCAGAGAGGCAGCCCCGGGGGGCCCCCAGCAAGCCTCTCCACATGTCTCGCTGTGTCCCCAGCTCCTGCGCTGTGCCGTGATGCTGCGGCAGGGCAGATGGGAGCACGGGGGACTGAGGTGATGGTGCACTGGTGACATGGTGATGGGAAACACATGGGGATCACAATTGATGTCAAATATAGTTAAATAAAAAAATGTTAAAAAAATAAAGTTCATCCAGGACTCCAAAAATCTCCCTATTTACAAATATAGTCACATTTACCCTTACACATTTCCATAGTAACCAGTACATGACTATTCCATAATTTTCCTCATTCTATCCCTTCTTAGCTAGCTCAAACATATCATGTTACATGAAGTCTTTCATGGTTAATACTAAGCAGCGTTCCTATTGTCTTTACTTTGGTTCACTTAGTATTTCAACTCCATATTATTATGGCAATTATACATAATACAGCATGTACAGATATGACTTCCTCACTGGCTAAGAAAAACTTGATTGTTGCCTCTGCACCCTCCTAAAACAGTGTTGTTATACATTGACAAATGGCAAACATCCACACACTACATTAAATGAATGTACTTACATAATTCTCTATTTTTTTAAAAAGATTTATTCATGTATATAAGAGCTGGGGTTCAGTCCAGCGGTACAGGGCTGAGAGGAGGCACCAGACAGAGTGGTAAGAACAGGCAGATGGACTGAAACACTTTGCTGAGGGACTCAGCGGGCGAGACAGGAGAGGTCTGCTGCACCATGTGTGTCAGCTCCCTGGCCGGGGATCCAGCTTGTTGCTGCAGTGACTACCGATAGCTTCATGTGTTGTAACTTAAACCCTAGAGCCACCAAGTCCCCACAATTCTCTTTTAAATGGTATGTGTGATAGATCTACATGGTAATTAATCCTGCATCATCTTAGGGGACTGTTTTGTATGATAAGGAGAGGTAAATTTATATCTCTTATTCTCTGACTCATTTATCATATTTTTCAGTGGATCCACGCTGCGCTGGGACCCCTTCTGCGCCTCCTGCCGGCCCGCTTCTGGGCGGTGCCCGGTCCTCCACCATGCCCCTCTGGCTCCAGTGGCCTCAGAAGCAGTCCTGCTCCGGAGCCAACCCCGTAGGCGCTGGTGCCCCCCGGCTGGCGGGCCCCTCAGATGCCAGAGCTCCCTCCTTCCCATGTCTCCCTGCACCGCTGGGGTGGCTGCGGCCCCCAAAGCTGCCTGCGGGCAGAGGCCCGGGTTACCTTGGACCAGGCCCCCGGCGCCCATTGGGCACCCCAGCAAGACTGGCCCTGGGCCCGGCTCTATGGGCTGCCCTCTGTGGTGCGAGTAGACCTGAGCAGGGTGGCCCCTCCCTGCCCAGTGCCCCCCTGCGCCCTGGGGCCCCAGTCCCGCTGACCCTCCCCTTTGCCCCCTTCTCCCCACCCAAGCGCCTGAGGCTGGCGGTCAGCCAGGGCTCCACAGACTGGGACGTCAACAGCGAAGGGCCCTGATGGCTGAAGTGAGCCGGGCTTCCTGAGCAGGGCCCTCCAGGACCCTGGACCTCCAGAAGGAGCACTGAGTGCTGGAGGGGGCGGACCCTCGGCCTGGTGGGGCTGGGCCGGGCCGCCCCAGGACTGATGCCTGAGCCACTGCTGCCCTCTGGCCCTGCCTCAGGTCTGAGGCCCCGCCTCCTCCCCAGGGAGCAAAGCCATAGGGTGGGGCCTGAACCTCCCCAAGCCCAGGAGCCAGGGCAACATGAGGGGGTGGTGTCCTGTGGGGTGTGTTGCTCTGCTGCATTGGGGTGGGGGCAAGGCGGGGTGTCTGGGTTCTGTGGGTCTCAGGGAGGCCTGTGCAACCTCTTCTTTCTCACGCACATCCGCCAGCCTAGAACCCCCGGTTCCTGGGCACTCCTGTGGCCCTGCACCCCCAGGGGCCCGGCCCACCTCCTGCAGTGTAAGCCGGAGGGCCAGCTCCAGCTGCGACCACGGCGGGGTGCACAGCCTGCGCTGGGATCGGGGGAGCCAGAGTGTCCGTGTGCTAGGGCGTCTCACAGCTGGGAAGGGCCTTGGAGGGCGAGCACTGGCGGGCGTGGCCAGCTGGTTTCCTTGCTGAGGCTGCACTCCAGTCTCCACCCTGTGGCCCAGCTCCGCCATGAACTCGCTTCCACCGCTATGGCCTCGAGGCTCCAGAGGGCTCTGGGTGACTGCTGCGAGGCCTCTGGGTACGGGCCCACCAGGCCGCCCTGCCCCACCATCTGCCCACCCCACAGATCCCCGCTGGCGGGAGCCGCGTGGCAGCACCAGTTCCCAGAGTGGAGACTGTGACACTGAGCGGGCCCCCACCCGGGGCCGGCCTGGGCCCAGCCAGGAGCCGATTCCGGGGTCTCAAGCGTGGTGTTACTCCGGAGGCTTTGGCACCTCCAGGCAGCTCAGCACCAGTTCTCTGCGGGCGGCAACACCTGTGCTTCCTGGTGGGCTGGCCCGTCTGCAGAGGGACTCCGGCTTTCTGTGCGAGCAACACCTGCGCCATGGTGGCGACTCAGCGCCTGCTGGGTCAGACCAGTGTGGGTTGTGGGGGGCTGGGGAGGCCACG
Source organism: Galemys pyrenaicus (assembly GCA_019455555.1). Lineage (NCBI taxonomy): Eukaryota > Metazoa > Chordata > Mammalia > Eulipotyphla > Talpidae > Galemys > Galemys pyrenaicus. Next base: position 25,121 of record JAGFMF010012009.1, read on the forward strand.
TCCCCCAGCACGCGTGTCTGGAGTCCTGAGCCCGGGCTGGTGCTAGATCAGGCTGTTCGGCTTCTGAACGCGAGTTCTGGCGGGACCCGTCCCTGCTGCGGTGTCCCTTCGTGGGGCGGGGATGTCGGGGTTCCCGGCCGGTCGTGATGCCAGCAGCATCCCGCCACTGCTGACTGCCCCGAGGGGAGCCTGCGGCGTCGCCGGAGCCCTGCGCAGTGCCGAGCTCTGGGCGGTGAGCAGGTGCGGTGGGAGGCGACCTCACAAGAGGAAGAAGCAGAGTCGTCGCGTTGCCCCCACAGGGACAGGCTGAGGCCCAGTCCAGGCGCTGGGCCTGACCTCCGTCGGCAAGAGCTTCTGGGAGACCGTGACGAGGCGCTGGGAGTGTTGGAGTCAGAGACATGCTGGAGCCAGAGACTGATCCTGACAACCTGGCTGGGAGTGTTAGCTTAGCGTGTACCTTAGGGGCCGTCATCTTGGGATGTGCGCCTGTGTGGGGGGCAAAGGCCCAGCCCGCCAAATAGATCTCCGGACAAATTTAAATTTTTTGAAATACGTTTCTCTTAAACTACGGGCTGTGCCCATTGTACGGGCTTTTCAACCCCTCAGCTGTTCCGCTGCAACCTATGTTAGGGGGAAGTTGGCTATAAAAGCTCACCCTTCTTACTCTCGGGGTCGACCGCCTCAGCCAGACCTGCGTGTCTCGGGGGGACGGTCGGCCCAGCGTGCTGACATATTAAAGCTCTACTTGATTGTTACAGCCCTGTGTCCACTCTGTTCTTTTGGGTGCCCTCAGAAACTCGGTCCTTTGCAAGAGGTCCAGTGGAGCTCCTGGGAAGCCATCCCTGGGCAGCCAGCCTCCCTGGCTGAAGGTCCCGCCGCCGGCCCCTCCCAGGCTGCTCATTGGGGCGGCATCAACACAGGCCCCAGGCAGACAGCTCAGGGCCCCTGCAGTGTCTGCAGGCCGGGGCCTGGCACCCTCCCCTGAGGCTGTGCGAGCGCGTGTCCTCCAGCCCGGAGCACTCTGCTCTGCCCCAGTCAGCGGGGGCTGTCTCGGGCCAGGGTCTGAGTGCCGTCAGGTCAGGCCCCCTCCCTGGTTCTGGGTCCAGCTGCCGCCACAGATGCTGACCGGATCAGGGGGCGTCGTGAGAGGACCAGATGCGCTTTAACCACGCAGAGGGAGCGGCCAGTAGAGGCAGAGGGAGCAGGTCAGCCGCTGCCGGAGGGTGCAAGTGGAGCTGGGGGGCAGCAGAGGCCTGCGGCTGCGAGGCCACCCTTACCCCAAGGCCCGTGCCCCGCTGGCAGAGGGGGCTGGTGACGGCTGGTCACATCCTTGGCCCTCTTGAAGGCCCCCCACGGTGCTTTGCTGCCCCCCTCAGCGGCCCCTGGCCCGCCTGCCAGAGACACGGGCTTGTCCTGGGTGTAGCCTGTACTTCCTGCTCATCCCTGGCTGGGGGCAGGGGTGCAGCTGTGGGGCGCCCCAAGCTCGGGGATGGCCAGTGGCCCAGCTGAGTGCAACCACTGTGCTATCAGCTCCGGCCAGGAGCACCAGTGGGGCCATGGTCGCAGGCGTCCGGGGCCGGGGCCATGCATGCAGCCAGCCTGCTACTCGGCCATGGGGAGCGCCGCTTCTGAAGTGTTTCTGGGTAAATGTGTCCACGGGCAGAGGGGCAGGACAGCGGGGCCTCGGGAGCCCAGGGACGTTCTGGGCCTGTGCCAGAGCTAGGTGCAGCCTGGCCTGGTGGGCGTGGGGGCCGTTCTCCTGAATTATGGAGCAGCTTTTAAATGAATGGGGTGTGAAAAGTAAAGGAGGGGAAAGGAGAACAAGGCATGTAGAGCTGTGGGGTCGAGGTCATGCTGCGGCCAGGGCGAGTGGCTGCACAGGAGGGACATCTGGCTCCCCACGAGGCCACCCAGCCTCGAGAATGGCGCCCTCTGGGGACTGGGCCTCCTTGGCAGACACCCCTCAGGCACCCTCTGAGCAACAAGCTATCTTCAGAGTGTCCAGACTCCTCCAAGCTGGGACAAAGGACCAGACGCCTGCTTGTGGCTGCGCGGTGGAGACGAGGCTGAAAGCCCCGGATGGAGGAAAGGAGGCTGAGCCGAGGTGCACAGTCAAAAGGCTGTTCCACCGCCCCCAGACTCCACCTCGTAGAGAGGGCAGCAGGGAGGCCGCGACGGGGCTGAGCCTTGCCCTATCGCCAGGGCAACCCTCCCTGTCCGCCCCATGGTCGCCTGTGCCCCTGCTCTGACAAAGGACATCTTCAGTGTGAACCTGAGCCCACCCAGGCCTGGCCACAGACCGCGGCCTGAGCCCCGCACTGGCCATGGGCCTTGAGCCCACGTGGCCCTCGGCATTGAGACCCACACTGGGGCCCTCACCACCCCAGGTCCAGCCGTGTGCACCCAGCCCCCACCCGTGAGCCACGGAGGTCACCACCTGGAGCCAGCGTCTCTCGGCACCATTGTGCCCTGGGCACTGACCAGACATCGGGTCCGCGTCCTCGCACTGCCCCCGTGCCGGGCTCATGCAGCTGGGCCATCTCCATACAGCAGAACCAGGGCAGGTGTGAGGCCTGGAACCTGAATGACTCACTGGACACTTGCCCCAGGGCTGCACATGGCCTCGCCCACAGCCATCATCAGACCAGAACCCCACTCACGGCACCTCCACTGTGCGCCCCGGGAGCTGCACCCCCTGACCCCTGACCTCATGGCAGGACATAGGACTAGCCTGCCCGGGACCTACACGTGGAGGCCCGGCCCGCCCCGCCCTGCCCTCCCGCGCAGAGCCAGGCGCAGAGCTCGGGTCGCGGGTCAGAGGAGAGACTGGCTAGCACCTCATGGTCAGACCACGCCGCCTGCCACACACCCCACAGGGGTCCTTAACCAGCACCGCTGGCCCCGGGCCACCCCAGAGGAGGGAAGTGCCTGGACACGCCTCACCTCGGCCAGTGCACGATGGCCAGAAGGTGAGTTCAGCCTTGTCCCCACCACAGACCAGGAGGCTGGGGCCCCTGAGGTGACAGGCGCTCAGCCTGTGCCAAACCCTCGCCTGCCCTCCCGTGCCAGCAGTGCAGCCTGTGCCAGCAGGGCCTCGGCCCCTCCCCTGGGCGATGGCCACTTA
>JAGFMF010012010.1:6467-25404 GCA_019455555.1 Galemys pyrenaicus
AAAGATGCTGTCTTGGATTTTATAATCACCTATGTTAGCTAGCCTGGCTGAAGGTCACATGACCCCAAGCTGCTCTTGAAAGAAAAAAAAAGTCATTGTCAAGTTCCTGATCAATGCACTTTGTGTTCATGGAATCCCACCCCTTTGTCCTTAACATATAAAGGCCTGAGACTTTCAGCAAGGACGCACACCAAACCCCGACTCGAGTTTGGTAACCCTGAAACCCCCTCCCTCACTGACACCATTCCATCCTCTGGGGACCTGTCCTTCTGTCGTAGCTGGTCTTCAGCATGAAACGTCTCGAAGTTTTTACGAACACGAAATGTATTCAGGTGCTTTTCTTGAAGGTCTGATGCTCCACAGGATGCTCCATCTTGGCGGGACAGGAATGGCAGATCCCATCCAGTCCGTGTGGGTTTGGGGTTCTGTAGTGCCCCCCATTCTGCCCACTCACATCATGTCCTTGCCTGACCAGCCAGAAAAACTGGTACAAAGAAGGCAATGGTGTTTCCCCCTGCTCTTCCCTGAAGATGTGACATTGTCTAAGGTGCGGAGAGGCAAACCTGCATGAGCTGGCAGCCATTCTGGAATGAATAGAAGCCACGGGGTTATCCCCCAGTAGGAGTAGAATCTGCAAGGGATGAGGGTTAACAGTATGCACAGACATGAAATCATCTGGAGCTACTTCCTTCAAGCTGCCTCTCTTGTTGAAACAGCACAATTGTATAGCTGGACATTTCGAGTCCTTTGAGGACCAGAGCAGAGGTGGGGAATGGAGTTTGGGGCCATTGTATAAAACCACTGGTCCTTTCATAGCTGCCCACTCAAACCAAACATAGAAAAGACCCCCCCCAAGTGCCCACCCCAGCAGTCATTAATTTCACAGCAGGTGACAGCCCATGCGCATATAACAATATAACAATCTTTATGAGTAAAAATGCTCACCAGTCCCTTCTTGATGGAAACAAATGTTTGGACAAAAATCCAAGTATCACCCCAGAGAAAGGTTAAACAGAATATAGACAGGAATGAAATGTAATGATCAAATACAATAATTAAGTGGTTTTTAATAACCTGGAAAATACTTATGTTTTAATGGCAAAGGCTGCAGGTAGAATATAGATAGAATCACAGAGTTATGTCACCCCAACCAGAAGGAAAATATTAATGAAATGTACTCTCTCTACCACATATGTGCATGAATAAAAATGGAAAATTTTTTCCTTTGCATGAGGTACAGTATTTATACATCAGTGAAAATAATTGAGCTCTAGCAGCACCAAAAAGGTGGATGAGTACTGCCTGCATACTTTGGAATAAGCTGAAAAATAAATGTATATGGTTTAAATTTTGAATACCAGACAAAATTCGAGTCCTTTTTTAATTATACATTGAGTAATATGTACTTAGATGATACATTGTGCTGAAGAAACAACAAGGGAAATCATTTCGATAAAAGTCATATTGGTGCTCACATGTGGAGGGAGATGATGATATGCTGTTACATTTCACATCCTGGCTAACGGGAGTTCATCTTGTAATTCTCAAACTCCGTCATGACTGCCTGCCTGTACACATGTGTACCCCTTCAAAATTAGAAATATTGGAAGATATTAGGGAAGAGTCAGCTAAGACAGAAAAAATTGATATTGTGATGGAAAATTCATAGTTGACTGTTGTTGTTAAACTTAATACTGTTACCCTCAACATTCCTCTAATATGCACAACTCCTTTGTACTATCAGAACCACTCAACAGAAGCTAGGGAACCAATCAAGGCTGACACTACCTTCCTCCTCCATGGTAGGTGAAAAGTAACTGATCATTCTTTCAAGTCCTCAGAACCCCCCTGCACTTATAGGATGGCATTTTTGGGATGAAAATGTGGGCTTCCTGCTAGTGGAGCAGGCTGCCCAGAGCAGAAGCACCGGCAGTGCTCACGTCAAGGGCACCTGACTTCATTTTCCCGAGGGTCTTTGGTTTCTAGCCTGACCCCACGCTCCTGCTAGTTTTTAAAACCATATGACATAGTTTACCATTTTTGTTCCTTTCTGAACTTACAAATGTGTGTGGTTTCATCCTCAGCTCTGGGTAACTTTAGTTTAAGTAAAACAGAACATGACTTCAAAGTTTGGGCTCCTGTGACCTTTCCAAAAAAAATAAATAAAGAAAATTAAAGAAAACAGTCAAAAATAGGCAAAAGAGCTAAAAAGACACTTTTCCACAGAAGAAATGCAAATGGCCAACAGGCATATGAAAAAATGCTCAACAACACTTGTAATCATGGAACTGCAAATCAAAACCACAATGATGTTCCACCTCAAAATTGTAAAAATAGCAGGTGTCTCTACTTTAGTACACTTCTGAGGGGATCTACTGAAATACATTGACAGTGCAGGGGTCAAGTCTCAGCACTATCAAGCTACTATGAGACTATGGTTCCATCACTCCCCTCTCCACCCTCCTGCAACTGACCCACATGTCACTGTGGCACTGCAGACCTCTCCTTTGTCCCTGCTGCTCCCCTCAGCAGTGCATTTCACAGATCCGCCCACTCTGTCTCTGGTGAATCCTCTCACACCCCGCACACATATCTGGCCTATACCCCAGTTCTTGTATACATAAATTCTTAATTTTCTTTAAAAGAATTAAACTTTCATCTTTCCCTCAATTGATACCAATAGTATACTTCCTATGTTCATGCATACATCACAGGTAATTTTCTTTATAATTTTCAGTATATTCTTCTACTATTTAATATCAACCCTTTATTCCCACACAAATTCAATTTTTGTTCAGAAGAGCTACTGATTAAAGAAATACAAATGGAAATTCATGAGGTGCTAAGACCATGAGATAACTTTATATTAAAGAATATGCTTAAAAATACTAAGTCCTCTTCTTATGACTTCAAATTTCAGTTTTAGAAACACTACACAGAGCAATCATTCTTGAATTGGTGGTGTATTTTAAAGACCAGAAAAGTTATGAGTATTTCTTTTAAAGAATGAGAAAGTATGTCAACCCCCACTTTGTTACTTTGTGATCACAAAATAATAAACATCACTTAAAAGTATTCACCTCAATATACTCTACTGTAGCCTGTATTTACATATATGGTGCTGAATGCCTCAGTCTCCCCTGCCAATAAAAGGCAACAGCTTGAGCGAAGGAAAGCAGTTTTGTTTGTCAACAAACTGAGAAAGACAGCATTTTAAAACTTCAAAATCGTTAGAGAAGAAATGGAGTCAAGTACATTAATTATTCAGAGGGCTCACTTGTTTCTCACCCCACCATAGCTGTGCTTTCTGCAGAGTCAGTTTTCTCGGGTCAGAGGCTGAGCTTTTACTCACAAGGCAGGACTCTGAAGAACAGTAGGATTCAGAGTGGCATGGGAAACCACTGTAAAGGTCATGGATAAGGGGAGAATACGGTCCATTTCAAATGTTGTTCAAGGGACACGACTTACAATCCAGCCCAGCTGATCTCCATTCTTTTGTGTCATTGCTGCTTAGAGCTGACATCCCCTGACTGCTGCACAGATGAAGCATGGGCACCCCATGTCTGCATGACCTCACCTACTCCTGACAGACACCCTTTTCTACTCAGCATACCAAAGTCTCAGCAGAGCTGAACCAGTGGCAGAAATAAGCTCCTGATACCCAGTGGCTACCTCTGGCTCCAGCACTAAATACACTGAATGCTGTGTTCTGCCTGAGGCATATAAAGCAAAATAAGTGTTGATGTGACTTAAACTGAGTTTGTGCTCTACAAGGAAGTGTTTGTCATCCCTGGCAAGTCTCTTCTTTTTTTAAATTTCATTTTAGATTTTTGTTTCTGGCACGTGATAATGTATCGCTACCAAGGTTCCAGCATCTACAGTTTGGATCTTGGTCTTTCTCCCCCCTGCCTTTGAGTAGGGCCAAGAGAGAGACAGTGGCAACTCAGATAGCCTTGAATGGGACTCCAGAAATGTCACCAACAGCATGACATTTACAGCCATGTTCAGCCACCAGAGTGTCATCGTTTTCCAGAGTAAAATTCCAACCACCATCGCTGGGAACAGAGGCTATGATTTCCCCCATTCTGAACCAGTGGACTCTCATGCACTTGGATGCAGAATTGGGCTGTTTGGCTTCAACTCCCACTTTTCCCAGCACAGGTCCCTTGGCCCTGGAAGTGCCACCGAAAGGATGGGCCATTAGGGCCGTTCCCAAAGAGCTTCTTGCCACTTTATCAGCCACTTCTGATTCCCTTGGTGGCTTCTGAGTTTCCTGGCAGAACAAGCTGGCACTCTGGCAACTCTGTCTCTGAGGCCTCCTCTCCGTAGCAGTTTACCAGAGGGATAAGAGCCACGATCCTTTCAATGTTTTAGCCAAATAAAAGACTTGAAATTTTAAAATAGGGTAAATTATGTAAGCAACTTAATCAAATTATCTTTTTAATACTTGCTTTATTCTAAATATTGATAACTTTTGAAATATTAGAGCATGGTAGCAAAAGTGAACTAAGAGCCACATAGCTTTACCTTTGAGAGAAAGAAACAAATGCACGGTGCCTAATGAGCTTTAAATTTTTATTTAAAAGAGAAATTTGTACTATGTTTTTAAATTAAAAAGATATAGATTCAGTTTCTGGTATTTTTTTAATCTCTTTGGGATAAAACAACTGGTATGACTATTGGGAAAATGAGAAAAATGAAATAATCTTAACATGGAATTTTGTTAAGAATCTACCCACATACTCACCTTAAATATTTCCAGGGTTTTGGTGTTTTTTTTTAATTCAGTGACCTCACAAAGATTCAATTCTGAAAATCCAGGGACAAGTTAAAGTGCGCTCCACATTCCAAGCCACTAAGTCAGTCCGCAGAAGCCTATAGTAACCCAGGACTGAGCTAACATCACAGAACGTAAGTGTGGTGAGTCACACACGACACTTTTAAAACTCTGGCTGTTCCAGAAAGAAGAAAGGGCAGGAATAAAGAGTTCATGGGAGAGGCAATGTAAAGTAATACTTCATGTACTCACCTTCATGCCAGGGCAATTCATAGCTCTGTTCCCTCACTTGTGCCAACTTGAATGCCACTGTTGGGTCATTTTCTTTGAAACACAGAGGTATTTTTCAGAAATACTGACTGGGGGAAGGAGGAGCTGCAGCCAGCGCTAAACTCCTGTTCTCCCTCAAACCTGAACCACTCATTGGTGATCTTCAATACATTCACCCAAGTGCCCACCAGACACTACCAGAACAAAACATCTACTTTTGTTTAAAGTCACTGGAAAATGGATTCTAAGAACAGCTTTGCCCTGAGGTGAGAACGTGGCTGAGCACAAGTTTCACCAGTCAGTGAACAGTGACAGCAAATGGCTCAGACCATGGGACGTTGCTCACACGGATACTCAGCCCATCCTATGTCTGGGCCGGGGGAGGCTTAGAGGCTGAGGAGGCAGGATGAGCCCACATGGGCTGGGGGTGAGAGCCGTTCCAACCGCCACCCTAGTTGGAAGTTGCTGAGTTGGCCAAAAGCCCAAACCAGAGGTGCCCACAGGCTACGACACCAGTGCTACCTCCCCACCAAACCCCATCCCCCAATCCACTGTCCCCCACTTCACTTCACCTTCCATCAAGTCCCCCATTGCTCCACTTGTCTCATCTCACTGTCTAGCCCCTCATACTGACACAGGGCTCCAGCAGTGCTGAAGCCCTGAAGACAGTGTCCAGTGGAGGACAGGGCCCTGGGAGTCCTTTGCCTGAGCAAAGACCACATCACAAGACCACTCAGGCTCAGGGAACAGCATCACTGGGTTTAGTTAACATGGCAAACCAAGAGTGGCTTAGGCCACACTGGCTGGCTCTCTGCCTGGAGCCACAGTGTTCAGAATCCCAAATGATGATCCTCCTTAAATAACTCATTCAGCCAGTGATCGCCTGGAGGACTAGAGCCAGCACTCAGTGGGACCCTACTTATGTGGCAGCCCAGCCAGAGGAGCATATTGACCAGCCATGAAAAGATGCAGCAGCAGCAACCATCAGTGACAGCCCAAAGTCAGGGTGACAGCATCTGGCACTGGAGTAGATAGCAGTAAGGATGATGGATCCCATAAGCAGCTCTCATGAGCCTTGACCCACACCAACAACAGCTCAGTGAGACACCAGGCCTGGGGTCTTTGCTCCCACTCTCTCTCCAGACAGACCAAAAGCTGATTCAGCCAACTGGTCACCTGCAAAGCTTTGCAGCTTCTCTTCATAATGTCGGCTGTGGGAGGCCAAGTCAGTGTCTAAAGTCTGGACCTCTCCAACCTGCAAGTCTGGACCCTCGGTTTAGGAGTCTCACACAATACATGCCCTGGCTGCTCCTCCACTTTCTTACCTTTTGTTTTCAGAGTTCCATTCCCCATCCACCTCCTGCCTACTCACCTGAGCATTTGAACCTCCTGGGTTCCCCCAGGAGTCCCAGGCTGGAAACGCCCATCTCAGTAGCCCTTCGTAGAAGCAAAGTTCATACTTCCCAAAAAAGCTTCTTACAAGGCCAGTCTTCCCTGTGCTGAAACTACAGAACCTGGTGCAGGATCACCCCACACCTTCACACCCTCTCTAATGTGCTCAAGTCCTCACTATGGAGGCTGAGAGCAGAAACTTGGAAAGGAGGCAGCAGTGACCTGAAACTGGCCCACACTAAGCCAAAAGCAATGAACATGGTTGGCGCACTGGCTATCCAAAGATCCACAGTACGCATTGGGAGAAGGGACATGGAAATGAAGAACCATGGTAAAAATCTCAAGTTCCTTCAGTTCATCTGGACAAATGAAATAAACCAGTTCCTCAAAGTGAGGAGTCCAGGGCATGGGAGATGGGACGTTGAAATGAAGGGCCACTGTCCTTTCAGACCCACCTACTGGAACCAATTAAAGGATGTCCTTGACTGTCAACTGATGGTAGCTTCGGAAATCCCAAACCATCCATCTTAGCCACACAGAGACAAATATCAGGCAGCCACAAACCCCAGAGGGCTCACAGTCACTCCATAAAGAAATGCCTGAGAGCACCAACTGCTAACAACTGCAAGCTCAGCACCCAGCTGAGGAGGAGAAAGAATCTCCCATACTTGCTGATTCACCCTCGTCAGTCAAGTTCACAAAAGATAACGACCCCACATGATGAGCCACCTCCCCACTGAAAGACGGTGATACACACAAGGCCATCCCTGCAAACACAGCTTTCTGGTGGTTTCTGTGTGTCTCTCACTCCTCTCGGCTCTTTATAATAAACATCCTCACTGGAATAGTCCAGAACACCTCCATCTCAGGGAGAAACTTGTTGCTACAAGGCACTGAAAGGGGAGTCCTGGAGAAACTTCCCAGATGTGAAGAGAGGGCCTGGCTCTCTGAACCCAACCACTCTCAAACTGACATCACTCATGTCACACTCCCTCATCCCCTCACAGTCCACTGTCTCTTCAATCAACACATCCTCACACACCCTCCAATGCCCTCACACCCCCACATTCCCACCTACTCCTTCCATCTGCAGGGAGACATGTAAACCGTAGAGTTCCAGAATACACAGGGTGGAAAAATAAACCCTTTGGGAATCAAGAGGCTAAAGACTGTCGGGAGCCAGAACTGCAAACAGTCCAGTTTCACCTGTCTCCCACCTCTAGGTCAGGGCGCCAGGAGAACAAAAGGATTTCCATTTTAAAGGAGGCCTGGCCTAAAATCGCAAACATCCCACCCGGAAACCTCCTGCCAGCTAAAATTCAAACCTTCTCCCTTCCCCCTTTTTCACCTTTTCCAAGTGTATATATTATCCCTGCCCTTTTTAATAAAGATGAAGTCTTGATCAGAATCCTTGACTTGCCTTCCTGCCCTGCGTTCCCTGTTTGTGTATTCATTCTCCTTAGGTGGTTCCCGCGCGCCCCCGTTGTAGCCCCGCAGGCCGGGGCAAAAGACTTTTTCGGCAGGGGCTTCTCAAGGACTTCAGATCTATGGTAGGAACAGAGACCAGAAGTGAACCCCATGTGGGTCAGTCAAGAAAACACTGGGGATGAGGAGGACTCAGGACAGGTCCACAGAAATAGAGCTGGGACTCTGACCCCACCTGTTCAAGAACGAGCCTGGTATCATATTTACACCCACCCCAAATGAACCCAAACCAAAGGGGTCATTTCAGCCCTTCCCCACCTGGTATTGAGCCTGGCCCCACATGGAAGTCAGCCAAGACTCACCCTCTCCCCACCTGCTGCCACAGGGAGGATTTCCTCCCTTCCACTCCCTCACGTGGGACAGGAAGACACAGGTTTCTCTCTCCACAAGTCCAAGGTTGGGAGCCCCACAGCATGGGGGTGCAAAGTGCACAGCAGGGAGGTCAGGCCCAGAGTTGCAGCAAGATGCAGCAGAGGCACCACCTGCCAGTGAGAGAGCAGCACTGCAGGTTGAGCCAGCTCCCAGTTCCCTGGAGGGGGAGTCCCCTGATCCTGCTGCTATCACCTGAGTGGTGCCTGAGGCCTCATCTCATTGTGGTTCCAGTGAGTGGAAGACAAGCGCTCCTGCAACACAGCTTCAGCCAACACCAAGACCACTGCAGCCCCTGTCTGCAGCCATTTCATTTTGTGCCCCTGGAAGGCCATACTCTCCTTAGCAGCTGAAGCCCCTGGAAACTCATCAACCTGCAACCTCCATATCTTACAAAAGACTTGCAAGGAGGGGCCTCCCTGGTGGCACAGCAGGTTGAGTGCCACACTGTGAAGCATCCTTGGCACAGCAGCACAGATTCAACCCCAGGCCAGGGAAGAAACCCAAATGGTGCATCAGCTCTCTCCTTCCTCACCCACTGATCCCCTTAGCAGTGAGTGTGTTCAGTAGATTCACCTGTTCTGCTCCCAATGCTGTCTCTGGTGGATCATCACCCCTGCAACTCTGGCCTGCACCCCAGCTCTTCTATGTATAATTTTTACATGCAAAAGATGAAACTAGACAACTACCTCACAATATATGCAAAAACTAAATCAATATGGATAAAAGAGTTGAACACCTGAAACCATAAAAGTATAGGGCTAAAACACACAAAAAACTCACAATATACACCACAGAAACATCTTTGGGGACTCATCAAAACCAACAAAAATGAAGGCAAAGATTGACAGCTGGGACTACATCAAACTACAAATTTTCTGTACAGCAAGAGAGACAATAATCAAATAAACAGACACCAGGCAAGTTAGGAGTAAATATTTGTTCTCCATACAACAGAGAAGTGACTGATTTCAAAGATCTACAAAAGTTCACAGCTCCAAAAAACAAAGCAAATAACCCTACCAAAAAATGTGATAAGAACAAAAGAGAAATGCAAATCAAAGGGAAATGCACATCAAAACCACGATAGGATGCCAGCTCACCCCACTGAGAATGGCTCCTATTTTAAAAAAACTGGCACCAACACAAGCTGGTGAGGATGCAGAGGAAAAGGGCCCCTCTTACACAGCAGGGGGGGATGCAAACTGGCCCAATTGAGCCACAGGGCAAGTCAGGTAAATAGGCAGCTTCAGGAACAGCACAGGCAGACACTTTGGGAGAGTTAAATGGGCTTCTAAGATAAGGACAGTAAATTCTGAAAAGTGCTGACCAAAATAGACTCCAGAAATGAGGTAACAAAATGCAGCAGGACTAAACAAATACAGTAAAATGAGAAATAAGGCCTTGGATGGGGAGTTGAACTTGAAGAGTTGGAAAACGGGTACATCTGCCTGGAGGTGTATGGCAACTAAGAAAAAATCATAGACGAGGATGATGAGATTTTAAAACCGAGAAGGAGAAAATGTTAAATACCTCTAGCACAGGCCCACAACAGATCCCTTGCCCTGCCAACTACAGCATACTGACGTTCTTCCTTTAAATAAACTTTACTTTCTTAAATGAAGATTGTTTCTCTCTGCTTACTTATCTAAATCATCTGCGAATTCCTTTTCATGGCTTCATGAGACAGCAGCCCATGGCCGTGTAGAGGCTGGGGCCCCTGCAGCCTGGGGTGCATTCCTGGCCAGGAGACTAGGCCAGAAAACCTGAAATTATATACCACAAGCACTATGGAAAGATGCATGCAAGTTCCTGAAATTACTAAAAATGGGGCAACCATATGACTGAGCAATCCCACTCCTCAGAATGTACTCAAAGGACACAAACACACAAATGCAAAAGGAGCCCTGCACGCCCATGCTTACTGCAGCACTACTTACAGCAGCTAATTATGGAAACCTAAATGTTCAAAAACAGATGAGTGGATAAAAAAGATGTGATCAACACACACAGTGGCCTACTACACAAAACACACAACACACAAGATAAAACGAGGACATCTGTAGAAACATGGGCAGCGTTGGAAGGGACTATGTTCTGAGAGATGACAGAAGGAAAAAGAAAAATATCAGATGGTTTCACGTATAGGAAGAACATAGGGAAACTGAATAAAGGATCAGAGGGGGAAACAGACAAAGCTACCAGGCAAGTCATAGCTGAGCCTTACAGCAGGGGAACGGGAGGGAGAGGGACAAAGCAAGGGAGGGAAGATCACAAGGGATTATGGTGATGGCTCACAGGTGAGGTGGTGAAGGGACATTTACAGGGATTATACATGAGAAGAGCAATAAAATACTGTATAAGGATGAAATATAATAAAAAATCTTTTAAGGGACATCTCTGGTGTGGCAAGGGGTTGAGGTGCAGCACTGGAAAGCTCTCTGCAGACATTGCAGCATGAGTTCAATCCCTGGGCAGGGAGTTGACCCACATGGTGGAGCAGACTTCACTGGTCTCACCTATTACTCCCCTCAGCAGTGTATTTCAGTAGATCTGCCTAGTATGCTCCCCACTGTGTCCGGTGAATTCTCTCCCCCCACACACACACACATCTAGCATGCACTCCAGCTCTTGTATGCATAAGAAAATTAATCTCTTTACAACTTTTTTTTTAAAATTTATTTATGCACACAAGCACTGGGGTATAGGCCAGAGGTGTGGGGGGGTGAGAGGATTCACCACAGAGAGCAGGATGCAGAACAGGCAGATTGACAGAAACACACTGCTGAAGGGAGCAGCGGGCACAGCAGGAGAGGTCTGCTGCACCCTGTGGGTCCCCTCCCTGGCCGGCAGCAAGGATCGAACTCGTGCTGCAGTGGCTGCAGTCCGCTTCATAGTCCGCTGCTCAACCCAGGGAAGGCCCTACAACTTTTTAAAAAATAACCCTTCCTTTCAAAAAAATCACTTATTTTGTATAAGAACTGGGGTGCAGACCAGAGGTGCAGTGGATGAGAGTATCTACAAGGTACAGAATGTGGAGAACAGGTGGATCCGCTGAAATACACTGCTGAGGGGAGCAGCAGGTGACACAGCAGTCTGCTGCACCATTGGGTAGGTCCCCTGCTAAGGGAGTGAACTCCGGATGCAGTGGTGCTAGCACTAACACAACCCTGGGCCACGGGGAGGCCCCAGAAACCCTTATCGTGGAAGGTAAGGACAGCTGCAGATCTCAATCTATTGTTAGTATCAAACAGTTCAACTAGTTCTTCTAATTGAATGACCACTTGATGTAGAGCAACTCCAGCACTACTGGTGGCACCTGGCCTAAGTCCCACGACACCACAGAGGCTAAGCGAACTGGACAGAACATGAGCACAAAGTGAGAAGAACCCAGAGAGATCACTCATCGATGCAATAGGCAATGCACCATGTAGACAAAGACCTACCGTTGAAATGACCAGCATCATCCAGCAATTCAAGAGGATTTTAGAAGCAACAGCACCAGGAACAGCTACATAATCACTACATAAACTTGGACAGAAAATTGAACTAGATATTCCATGCAATTATGATTTAAACTGCATGTTTCTTCACATTGCATTAACTGAACGATGTTTTTGAAATTATACATTTTAATAGTCTTTACCATTTTTTAAAAATGTATTTACTTATGCATACAAGAGCTGGGGTACAGGCCAGATTTGCAGGTGAGAGGAGTCACCAGAGAAAAGAGTGGGGAGCAGAACAGGCAGATCAAGTGAAATACACTGCTGAGGGGAGCAGCAGATGAGGCAGGAGAGGTCTGCTGTGCCTTGTGGGTCCCCTCCCTGGCCAGCGGCAAGAACTGAACTCATGCTGCAGTGGCTGTGGTTGTGTCATAGTGTGTTGCTTAACTCACTGCACCACCAGGGAGGCCCCGTCTTTACTGTTTATAATAATATTCAATTTGAAATAATATTCCTTGTCTTTGTTACATACAAACATACTTACATACAAACCTGGGTTTACACCAGGTATCAGATAGTAAGACAAGAAAATGTAAGTTGTTTGCCCAGCAGAATAAAAATGTGTAAAATTGCAGACTCTACCAGTGTTACACTGGCCTGTAAAATTTCTAAGGCCATTGAATTGACTTCCCTACACACATTACCTCCATAAGTTTGCTCTCCTGTGTGAATACCCCCAAGCAGCAAGAGCTCCCTCTGGCAGAAATCTACCCCATAGTATCAATAGCCACAAGGTGTATCTACTCTGACTTGATGCAGTAACATCTGATTTGTACAAAAAGCTTCACTACGCTCTGATCATTCATCTACACACAGCTCACCTGTGAGTTGTCTGTAGAGAGACTGAGGGCTAAACTCAGGGGAAAGATTCCCTACACTCTAGACATTAACAAGAAGTTCTCCTGTGGAATTCTCTAATCTACACTCATAACTGGCTTCTGAGAGACTCATATGCCAGAAATGTCATGACCCGTTTTTGCAAGAAGCATAGAAAATACAGGTCATGACTTTCCCAACAACCCAAGTTTCCCCACACCAGAATTCTCTGGTGTCCAGTGAGGCTTCATTTGTAGGACAAAGTTCTCCTATATTCTTGACATTTATAGAATTTATGTGCAGTGTAACATCTAGAATGTACAGCTAGGCCTGTTTGCTAGCAGAGATTTCCTACAGTCTTATCATTCACAGGGCTTCTCTCCAGGGTGACTTCTCTGATGTCATGATGTCTGACTCACTGGGGAAAGTTTTCCACATTCTTCACTTTCAGACCACTCTCAAGTTTGAGATGATTTCCAGAAAGTTCTCCTACAGTGTTAACATTATAGGGCTTCGTTTCTGTGAGCCATGTGATGGTAACAGAGGCGTGATTTGTAGAAAGCCTTCCCACACACTTCACATTCATAGCATTTCCTTCTGGCTGGGATTTTATCATGTTTACTGAGGGCTGAATTACTGAAAAGTTTCCACACTCTTAACATTCATAAGGTTTCTCTCCAGTGTGACTTCTCTGATGTCTACTGAGGGTAGGCCTGGGAAAACTTTTTCCACATCTTGACATGTAGAGGGTTTCTCTCCAGTGTGAGTCCTCTGATGTCTGGTGAGGGGTAACTTATCCAAAAAACTTCTCCCACACTCTTGGCACGCATAGCGTTTCCTTCCCCTGTGAGTGCTCTGATGTTGAGTAAGATTTGTCTTCCAGAAGAAAGCCTTCCTACACTCTTGACATTCATAGGGTATCTCTCCAGTGTGAATTTTCTGATGTACACTCGGGTTTCTATCCAGTGTGCGTCCTCTGATGTTGAACAAGATGTATCTTCTGGGAGAAAGCCTTCCTGCACTCTTGACATGCATAGGGTTTCTCTCCACTGTGAATTCTCTGATGTCTAGTAAGGGTAAACCTCCTGGAAAAACTTTTCCCACACTCTTGGCATGCATATGGTTGTTCTCCAGTGTGAATTATCTGATGTCTAGTGAGGTTTGACTTATCCGGAAAACTTTTCCCACATGCTTGACATGCATAGGGTTTCTCTTCAGAGTGAGTCCTCTGATGCTGAATAAGAAGTGTCTTCCGGGAGAAAGCCTTTCTACACTCCTGACATTCATAGGGTTTCTCTCCAGTGTGAGTTATCTGATGTCTAGTAAGGTATGACTTATCCAGAAAACTTTTCCCACACTCTTGACATGCACAGGTTTTCTCTCCAGAGTGAGTCCTCTGATGTTGAGTAAGATGTGTCTTCTGGGAGAAAGCCTTCCTACACTCTTGACATTCATAGGGCTTCTCTCCAGTGTGAATTCTCTGATGTCTACTGAGGTTAGACAGCTTGGGAAAACTTTTCCCACACTCTTGACATGCATAGGTTTTCTCTCCAGAGTGAGTCCTCTGATGTTGAGTAAGATGTGTCTTCTGGGAGAAAGCCTTCCTACACTCTTGACATTCATAGGGCTTCTCTCCAGTGTGAATTCTCTGATGTACACTCAGTTTGGACTTACTGGAAAAACTTTTCCCACACTCTTCACATGCATAAGGTGTCTCTCCAGAGTGAGTCCTCTGATGTTCAATAAGAACTGTCTTCTGGGACAAAGCCTTCCTACACTCTTCACAATCATAGAGTTTCTCTCCAGTGTGAATTCTCTGATGTACATACACTTTAGACTTACTAGAAAAAGTTTTCCCACACTCTAGATATTTGTAAGGTTTCTCTCTACTGTGTGTTTGGTGATTAGTGAGGGCTGATATTCTAGAGAAAATTTTTCTACACTTTTGACATTCATAGGTCTTCTTTCCTTTTTGATGCTTATCAAGGTCTGACCTATGGTAGAGAGCCCTTCTCCAATCTCGACTTTCATATGGTTTCTCTCCTGGGTGAGTCCTCCCATGTTTATTGAGTGCTGTTCTACAGAAGAAAGTTTTGCTACACTCCTGACATTCGTGGAGTGTCTCTCTTGTATGAGTTCCAGTATGTGCACAAAAATGCTTCACTCCAGTTTGAGACTGCAGATGTAAAGTGAGGGTACTATTCCAGTAGAAAGTTTTTAGTTTCACACAGTTTTTAGAGTCAAACGATTCCTCTGTAGTGAGAATTCTCTGATGTTTACTCTGTAAGGAACCTTCATAAGTTTCCCCACATCCATAAGTTTGATCATCTGCTTGTGGTTTCTGATGTTCAGTAAAAACAGAGTTTTTAGGGGATGTTTCACCGTATCTATAGTATTCAAAAGTATTCTCTCCTAACTGAGCATTCTCATGCTGATGGGTATGAAAACTGTGGCTGAGATTGGCCCCACTTTCATAACACTTCTGTTCACTTTCAACATAGCCATGAATATTTAAATGTACCATTTTCACATCGGCAGGTTCCCCCCTTTCATTACATGTATAGGGACTCTGTCCTGCTTGGGTACTATCTTGGACAACAAAAGGTGGCTTATCATAATTGCCCCCACACTCACTGTATTTACAGGCAGTCCCTTCAGCAATCACTCCTGTACATGTAAATATTGTTTCTTTGCTCAGGGCCTTCCCTTGTTCATAAAATTCAGAAGGCTGTTGAAAATTTTGAATCCCTTGATGACTAAGGTGCACAGGATACCTGATAGTTTCCAAAATTCTATGAAAGATCTCCTCTTCCTTTCCATCATGCTCTTCATGAGGGTCACCAGGGGTAAAAATTTTCCTATGTATAGAAGATTTCTCAGGCATCATTGATGAAGTGATTCCAATTTTGATTCTCTGGCTCAAACTATGATTTGAGTCCAAATTAAATTTCCCCCCTACATCAGTTCTCTCGTTGGTTGATATTTTATTGTTGCCAGTAGAAACTTTCTCCAAATGTCTGCCCTGATTTTGGGGGTTGGTTTTGATCAGGTAATCCACAGAATGGACATCTAAAACGAGAAAAAAATGAGTATTTCATAGATAACTCTATACATTTTGAATGAATTCTACTAAAAGAAACAAAGGTTTCTGTACTACTACTCAACTTAAAATGTATCAATTTTTGAATGCATGTTTTTTACCTCTATAAAATAATGGAATAAATGGATTTCCTTTTATTTTTATGGTAGAAGAGCTGAGGTGTAGGCCAGATGTGTGTGGGGGTGGTTGAGAAAATAGACTGCGGAGGTGAACAGACATATTAACTTAAATACACTGTGGAGAGGAGCAGCAGGCAAGACAGAAGAAGATGTCTGCTATGCCAGTGTGGGTCACCTCCTCGACTGTGAACAAACTCAGCCAGAGCAGTCAGAGCAGACTGAACTCTGAGCCTGCCACCAACATGCAAAATAACATATTTTCAAAGGCCAATCCCAGTTGAATAGGAGGCAGTAAAACTTACTTCATATTGTCTTGATGAAATCATAAATATTTGTAAAAGCAGTGAATTGCAGATGTTGAACTAAAACAGGAGATCTTTCAAAAATACTTATTTATGCATCTAGGAACTAGGGAACAGGTCAGCGGTGCAAAGGATGAGAGGAGTTGCCAGAAAAAGCATGGGGAGCAAAATATGTGCTGAGGGTGCAGTGGCATGGCAGGAGCAGTCTGCTCCAACATGTGGGTCAGACAGAACTCCTACTGCAGTGTCTGTGGCTATGTTCACCTGTGCCACCAGAGTGGCCTCAACCAGGAGCATTTAGCCCATACACTTTGAATCTTAGAGTGACCCTATGCAACTTTTGCTGGTACTTTCTGAATAATCAAGCTCTGTAGATGTCAACGTTTTCCAGGAAAATCTGTTGATTGAAAGTGACAGAGGGTCATTTTCTAGCCACTTTAAGAAACAGTACTGCTTAGAGACAAGGTACTGAATGTACATTTCCTTAGCTTTCATTTCTCCTTGAGCACAGGCCACAAGTCATCTGTGATGTGGTCAAAGGCACAGACTTCCCTCCATAGCAGGAACAGACCTATCTGTCAATTCCTAATGAAAAATGGTATCACATGCTGCCCAGAACTGTAATAAATCCAGTAAGCACTGCCTCATCATGCTGTCCAACGTTCCCTTGCTGATCAAAAGGAAAAAAGTTCTGTTATCCAGTGTACCCACATCCTTCCGTAATCCACAGACATATTCTAACTGTACTCCTTGGTACCTGTGTTTGTCCTTCATCACAGCACCTCAAGTTCTTATCTAGGGAATTAGTTGTAGCTGTATCATACTGTCATTAATTCTTTTGCTTTCTTCCCAGTGACTCCCATGAGAAGGTCTAACTGCACACTTGAAGCTCCTCTCCCAAAGCACGAGCACCTAACCTGAATCTCTGGGTCCAAGTCTTTAGCAATCACAACCTCAGGTTTCCACCCCCTTGTCAAAGAACATCCTTTGCTATACTGAACAATTTCTGGGTCCTCTGTAGCCCAACAATTTCTAATGAGGGCAGTTCACAAGGCTTGTCCATGAAACAGTATTCATGTTCTAAATAACTCATCAGTCAACCCCCCTCCATCAGTTTTGAGTCAGTCACCTGGTGACTTACATCCCCAATAGCAACACACAACCTCGAACCCAAACTACAATGAGAATGACACATGACATGTCAATGCAAACTGTTCATCATACCTAAGATCTATGAGAAAAGACTTCATCTCCATAATGATGCCTTTGAGTGCACTCTCACAGAACATAACTTCAGCAAAGCAAAAGCCATTTCTGTGATTAATGTTACTCTCCCACTCATAGAAAATATACCACTGGCTAACACTTTCCAAGAACATATGGAAAGATTAAACAAACCCCTGAACAACTACCTGAAAGGAAACAGTCCATGAGAACAAATCAATAGACAGAACACAGAAAATGTGACTAATGCAGAATAATTTCCTGTAGTATCAGGGACTGCATACTGGTAAGTTTGAGAATATTGTCAACCATTAAAAGAGTAAGAAGAAATCTATGAGAGATTAATATGTGGGAAATGAATGATGAATCACTTTCATATAATCAGACAAACTAGCCTAGGTTTGGACACTGGAAAAGTGGCTCAGTGTGGCCAGTATCTGCTGGCCTACCCCAGCCCCTTCCCTGCTGCCAGGCAAGCACTGACTCACCTGAGAGCTTCTGGCTCGGGGGCTCTTCCACAGTCCATGGCTGTGCTCCCTGCTCCAACCTCATGCTTGCCTCAGGATCTTTAACACAGTGTCCTGAAATGAGAAGCAGTGTTGGTCTTCGATCAAGTTATTCAAACTTCAGTCTTTGAAAACTGACAAGAGCTGCGGTAATAGTGGTGTGCAAAGAGCAACATGAACCTTTCATAAAGGGTGAGCACACACACTCTACTCTGCCTTCCATGTTCAACCTCATCAGCTCTCAATTTCATAAGCAGGTGCATGCTTATCAGTGTAGACAGAGCACAGGGCTTACACTCAAGTGTGGCATGGAATCTCCTCACCTAGTGACACCAGGTTACTGTAGGTCTCCAGCATCACATCCCGGAACAGGGTCCTCTGAGCATCATTCAGCTCCTGCCACTCCTCCCAGGTGAAGCTCACAGCCACGTCCTCAAATGACACCATCCCCTGTAAGGGAACATCTGTCTTCATTTCAGGGCCATCAGCCTGGGTCAGACAGCAGCAGGTGTAAGTGTGCCTTCTCTTGTGGGTGACTGACCCCATCTTTTTATTCTACATTGTGGTATGAGCAGTATTATCAGTAGAAAAGCCTTACTTCTAGATTAACCCATTCATTCATAAAAGTACTTTTATAGTTTAGTCCACAAATTTAGAAGTGTCTCTGATGCTAAGAATAAAAGGACGCATGGCCTCCCAAGTTGTACAAGTGGCTGGGTCGCAGCACTATGAAGCTATCCACAGTCACTTCACTGAGTGGCTCGAGTTTGATCCCCAGCCAGGGAGCTGACCCACATGGTGCAGCAGATCTCTCCTGTCTCTCCCATTGCTCCCCTCAGTTGTGTATTTCAATATATCTGCCTTTTCTGCTCCCCATTCTGTCTCTGGTAAATCCTCTTACTCTCCAAACCTCTGGTCTCTACCCCAGTCCTTGTATGTATAAATAAGTAAATCTTTTAAAAGTTAAGAATAAGGGCCTCCCTGGTGGCACAGTGGGTTAAGCAACGCACTATGAAGCAAACTGCAGCCACTGCAGCACGAGTTCGATCCCTGCTGCCGGCCAGGGAGGGG
>JAGFMF010012010.1:25699-41356 GCA_019455555.1 Galemys pyrenaicus
TCCCCGCTCTGTCTGTGGTGAATCCTCTCACCCGCCCCCCACACCTCTGGCCTGTACCCCAGTGCTTGTATGCATAAATAAATAAATCTTTAAAAAAAGAAAAAGTTAAGAATAAGAGGATAAATAAAATGTGCTCCTTGAAGAGCTTATAGACACATACTGGAATAATGTACTTAAGGAGCTATGTCAATAAGCAAGCTGATTGCAGTCATGGCACAAGAGAAGAAAAACCAATAGTTGTACTGTCCGGTTACACTTCACTCAAGAACAAAACACTTTTTAAAAACCTGTCATCAGTATGAGACAACTGCAGAAGTCACCGTGTGAAAAAACAAAAAGTACTTGCCATGTTAACTGAACTTCAGAGAGCACGCTGCCCAGCAGTGTCCTTCCTGGGCAGAGAGGTGAGACAGACAGTAAGAGAATTCTGGATCCAAAGTCAGCCAGCTCGCATGAACTGTGGGACGTGTGAGTTGATTCACCGGCACAGAATATTATGTCATCCTAATCTTCATAACAAATTAAAAGGTATGTACAAATTTGTGCCAGTATTTCATTTCTTTGACCTCAAATTCTGGTATCTCCAATTCAGAGTAAACAAAACCTAGACCCTAAACCAGATGTTCAGACAATGAGGGGGAATCAACAGAAGTAAGGGATGTTCACCTGACAGAGTTATAAGAATATAGAACTGTTCATCATTTCTAACACAGAGGGAGGAAGGGAAGAACTTGGTCAGGTACAAGGAATGTTTTCCTAACATGCTGTCCCAAGGTCAGCTGGTAGATATTGCTATCCACATTCAACGGGGCCTGTCTCTTATAGATCAGAACCCCTAAGCTGAGGGTAGAAATCTGGGGATCTCCAGAATATTACTGGTAGTTTCCCTCATCATAGGGAATAAAGTGGTTGACCAGAACAACAGGTAATCAAAGAGGAAGAACAAATGGAAGAGACTGTGATTTACTGTAGGAAAAAGAAGTAGATTACAGCAATGAAAGACTTTTTGAAAAGATGACACTAGGTCATCTCAATCTTAAGAAATCTATAAGTGAACTCCATCATCTCATTTCCTGTGTAAAAAGTCATTTAACATCCACATATGCATTGAGTAGGACTTGATACAAATATTTCCCATCTGTAAAAACTAAAAAAAAAGGATTCAGAGGATGTTTTTCCTTGACACAGTTCAATATCCCTGACACAGCCACAGTGACATCCACACTCACAGTGAGACAAGGAATAAGTTATGTCTTATTCATGAGGGGTTGGAGTACTCTACACAGCAGAAGAAAGGAAATATAAGTAAAGAGGGTCATAACTAGTTACAACTCCTCTATGGAGAACTAATGAAAATCACATTAAAGCTACTCTAAAAAGGAAAATTCAATGTGCAGACTACAAAAATAATATATGACTAACACACACAGAAACTCCCAAACATGACAAACGAAATGACATAATAACAAGCAATATACATAGCTGAACCAAGGACAGAGTCTGAGCGGGGGGAAAAAAATCATGAGGGTTAAAATGGGAGTTGATAATCTTTGACAAAGGATCAAAGAATATGCAAGGGAACAAATACAGTATGTTCAATAAATGGTGATGAGCAAAGTGGACTGCTGCATGCAAGAAAAATGGAACTAGACTGTGTCCTCTCACCATGCACAAAACCACCTGAAAATGAATTAAAGAGTTAGACATGACACCTGAACCCCTAAAGTACATAGGGGAACACTACACGACACGCATCACAGTAACATCTCTAAAGACTCATCATTTAAAGCAAAGAATGTGAAGGAAAAGATAAACAGCTGGGACGACATCAAATTAAAAAGTTTCTGTACAGCAGAGGAGACATTAATCAAAACAAAGAGACACCCCACTGACTGGGAGAAAATTTTTGAACACAATACTAACGATAAGGGACTGACCACAAAGATCTACAAAGAGCTCATGAGCGCAACAAAAACAAATGAAAAAACCCAGTCAAAAATGGGCAGAAGAGTTAAAAAGACACTTTTCCAAAAAAGAAATGCAAATGGTCAACAGGCATATGAAAAAATGCTCAACAACAGGGCTTCCCTGGTGGCACAATGAGTTAAGCAATGCACTATGAAGTAAACCACAGCTACAGCACAGGTTTGTTTTTTTTTTTTTAACTTTTTTTAAAAAGATTTATTTATGCATATAAGCACTGGGGTACAGGCCAGAGGTGTGGGGGTGGTGAGAGGATCCACCAGACAGCAGGACGCAGAACAGGCAGATTGACAGAAATACACTGCTGAGGGGAGCAGCTGGCAAAGCAGGAGAGGTCTGCTATGCCATGTGGGTCTCCTCCCTGACCGGTGGCAGGGATCGAACTCATGCTGCAGTGGCTGTGGTTTGCTTCATAGTGCATTACTTAACCCACTGCGCCACCAGGGTGGGCCCAGCAGGTTTTATCTCTGGCCAGGGAGTGACCCACATGGCACAGCAGACCTCTCCTGCCTTACCTGCTACTTCCCTCAGCATTGTGTTTCAGTCAATCTGCCTGTTCTGTTCCCCATTCTGATGAATCCTCTCACCCCCCCACCACACACCTCTGGCCTGTACCCCAGCTTTTGTATGCATAAATAAATATTTTTTAAATGCTCAACAACACTTGTAATCAGGGAAATGCAAATCAGCCACAATGAAGTTCCGCCTCACACTAGTAAGAATGGCACATATTTAAAAAGCTAGCAAGTATAAATGTTGGTGAGGATGTGGTGCCAAAGGAGCTCTCCTACACTGCCAGTGGGGATGCAAACTGGTCCGACCTCTATGGAGAGCTGCGTGCAGGCACCTTGGTCTATTAAAAATGGAGCTACCATACGACCCAGCAATCCCACTCCTTTACCCAAAGGACAAAAAGATATTAATTCAAAAGAATACATGGACACTTATGTTTACTGCAGTGCTCTTTATAATAGGTAAGCCTTTTAATCAACCCCAATGTCCAAAAATAGATGACTGGATCAAGATGTGGTTTATATACCAAGTGGAATATCATTCAGCAATCAAAAAAGACAAACTAGAGCTATTTAGATAAATATGGGTGGAGTTTGAAGGGATTATGCCCAGTGAAATAAGACAAAAGGAATGAGAAACACACTGAATGATCTCACTTATAGGAGGAATATAGGGAATCAAGGGGGAAAAAAATAACATCAACTACCAAAAACGCAATAAAACAAACAAAACAAGGTAACTACCAAACAGAGACACTCTGCCGGGAAGAGGGATGGATTGTGACTAAGGCAGGACGGGAAGAGCACAAGGGACCATGGTGACGGTGGACAGGTGAATTGGTGGTGGAAATTCTATGGGGACAACACCCATAAAAGTAAACAAACATTGTAAAAAATATATATATATATAATTTTTTTAAAAATAAAGGAACAGGGGCTCCTCTGGTGGGGCAAGAGGTTAAGGTGCAGCACTATGAAGCTTTCTGGAGCCACTTCGGCAGGTTCAATCCCCACCCAGGGAAGTGACCCACATGGCACAGCAGACCTCTCCTGTCTCACCTGCTGCTCCTCTCAGGAGATTCTTTCTGTTGATCTGCTGGTTCTGCTCCCTAGTCTGTCTCTGGTGAATCATCTCATTCCCCTCACCTATGGCCTGTACCCCATTTCGTGTATGCATAAGTAAATCTTTAAAAAGAAATTTTAAAAAATTGCAGATACATGAAATGACTTCCTTATACTCACTGATTAAGAAAGGGTATTCTAAGTGAACCTAATCCTCATAAATAATACATTTAGAAACTAACTGGGAAACTAGATCAAAGTTTCTTCAATCAACAATAAAAAACACAGAGGCAAAGTCCAATGAAGAATAACACATGAGAGTACTGATAGATTCATAATGAACAGTGACATTTGGGGCAGGTGGGTCAGCTCGGCTAAATAGCTGTTTAAGCTGCCATTCTGACCACGCAGTCTGGCCTTTCCAGTACAAAGACCATTTAGTCCAGTCAATCAAATACATAAACCCAGAGAATGCAAAGCACTGACCCTGCAAAGGCGCCTCTCAAGTTAAACAAGAGCAGTTGCTCAGTCCCCACAATGGCACACATCAGGAGGCATGACCAGGAAGGCCCGGGAGCCCCTAACTGATACCTTAACTTTGCACCCCAGAGACTGATCGGCAGGATGCCTGCCTAATGAGATGGAAACAATGAGTGTGGGTAAAAAGTTTGATTTCAGGGCCCTCCCTGGTGGCACAGGGATTAAGTACCCCTCTATGAAGCATCCACAGCAGAAGTTTGATCCTCAGCCAGGGGGTGACACACATGGTGCAGCAGACCGCTCCTATCTTGCCTGCTGCTCCCCTCAGCAGTAGACTTCAGTAGATCTGCCTGTTCTGCTCCACACTCTGTCTCCGGCAAATCCTCTCACAAAAACAACCCCTGCAATTCTCGCCTATACCCCAGTTCTTAATAAGATCTTTTTAAAAAAGAAAACAAATAAGTCTTTTAAATAAAGAAAAACACAAAAGAAAGAAAATAGAAAAATAACAAGCTGGTGAAGATGTAAGTTAAGAATGATGATCATGGGCCTCCCCTGGTGGCGCAGTGGGTCAAGCAGCGCACTATGAAGTGAACCGCAGCCATTGCAGCACGAGTTCGATCCCTGCTGCCGGCCGGGGAGGGGGACCCACATGGTGCAGCAGACCTCTCCTGCTGTGCCCGCTGCTCCCCTCAGCAGTGTGCTTCTGTTATCTGCCTGTTCTGCTCCCCGCTCTCTGTGGTGAATCCTCTCACCCCCCGACACCTCTGGTCTGTGCCCCAGTGCTTGTATGCATAAATAAATAAATCTTAAAAAAAAAAAAAGGATGATGATCACCAGGATTCTTGTGAAATTCCACTCTCTTAAACTATGAAAATACATTTAAAATTTATTAAGTTAATAAAACCCCAAATAAAATTTCACTGCAATAGTGTTTTCAACTAAGAGATCTGCACATGTGAGAGGTTTTAAAAGACTTATTTTGGGGACACAATGGCCAGACTCTTGTGCTGTTGGCTTTATCTTCAAAATAGTCCCCAAGTCAAACAGTTCCTATAATTTCCTCTGTTCCTACCCATTTCCAGTCAAGTAAGCTGCTGTCCACTTGACCGCAGCACCAATAAAACAGGAATTCAACAAGGTGGAGGATACTCATTTCCTGAGGTTACTCCACAGACCAGCACCACCTCTGTCTGGATAGAGCTGGACTGTCCAGAAGAGGGAACAACATTTTGGCAGCTCTCCTGCTGTCTGGGACTAGGCAGGGCCCTCCTTCACTTTCCCTAATACTGTTTTTAAAAAGGTGAATAAAAAAATTAAAAAACACTTGATTTAGTACCTGCAATTCTGATATTTACCCAAAGATGAGATAACTCACATCCATTTGAATACCAGTATGTGGAGGTACACAGTAGCTTATGCCCACTGCCCACAAGAGGAAGTGACAAAAATGTCTTCTGGAGGTCTGCTTGGTGGTACAAGGGGTTAATCACAGCACTGTGGGACTGTCTACAGCCACTGCAGCAAGAGTTCAGTCCCAGTCAGGGAGGTGACCCACATGGCGCAGCAGGCCTCTCCTGTCTTGCCCACTGCTCCCCTCAGCAGTGTCTTTCAGTTAGTCCACCTATTCTGCTCCCCACTCTGTCTCTGGTGAATCCTCTCACCACCCCCCTGCACTTCTGGCCTGTACCCCAGTTCGTGTTTGCATAAATAATGTAATTTTTAAAAATCTCTCTGTGGGGAAATTGTGCTTCATCCAGAAAGTAGAATCATCAATCAGAACTCAAAAAATGAGATTTTAAGGCTTGAAAATAATGGAATCTTCTATGAACACATCTAAAAATGCTCCCTAGTACATGACTGTACTACTTGACACTCTAGTACATGGAAACCATGGAGACAGTAAAAATACCACTGGCAGTAGAGGGGGTAGAGGGAGGACTACAGGAACACGTGACTGTTAAGGCAGTGAGGCTACTCCGTGCAGCTACAAGAGTGGACACATCAATAGTCCCTGTATCTTTAAAAGCACAACACCAAGACTGAATCATAATAGAAACCAAGGGCATGAGTGACAATGGTGTCTCAGTATCGAGTCATGAATTACAGCAAATGCACTCTGGTCCAGCTATTTCAATGTTGGGGAAGGGGTGTGTGTGTGTGTAGAGAGCTGGCTCTATAGTGGAAACTGACGCACACGCTCACAGATGTGCTGTGAATCTGAAACTGCTATATATAATGGTCCATCAGAAATGGGCAAAGGACTAGAATACACAGTTCTGCAAATGACATAAGCAAATAGGTCCTTATACATGAAAATACTCAATAGCATCGATCACTAAGGAAAAAATATCAAAAGTATAAGAGATAGCATGGAAATTACATAAAAAAGAGCAAGCATCAGCAGAAATTGAATACTGGAGCCCTGTGAACTGTGGGGCAAACATAATGATGCAGCAGCAGGGAGACAGTAAGGCGAGTCTGGGAAAGGTAGCACCGAACCACAGTAGAACCCAACAGACCTGAGGTGTCTGTCACCCACCAGCAGTGGGAGCAGGAGATGCAAGCTGATTGAGGAAAGGTCACTCACTGCACACTAGTCATCACAATCCAAAACAAAATCAACGCAAGCATCCAGTGATGGACTGATGGATAAATAAAACTGGTACACATGGAAGAATACCACTGGATTTTACAAAGGAACTAAATAATGGCACGTACTAAAATAAGGATGAACTTTAAATCATTATACAATCAAAATATTTACCAAAAAGATGTACCATGACTCCATTTATATGAAGTCCTGAGTCATCTAACTCACTGGAGCATAAAGTAAATGGTGGATGCAGGGGCTGTAGGAGAGGGCATTGGGATCTGGAGCTTAACGAGTACAGTATCTTATTATTGGAAAATGATGGCTGAATACCATTGGGAAGATACTAAATGCCAAAGACCACTATATGCAAAAATAGTTAAAATGGGGCTTCTTATTTATATCTTAAAGGGGCAGATTTACTTGGAAAAGGAGAAAAGAAGCACCAGAACAGTCACAGGGGACAGAAGAGCCACAACTGCTCCTTCCCGTAGTGGTGAGTTTAATAAAATGAAACACCTGCAAAGTCTCGGCTGACAGGAGAGACGCTAAAAGAGATTCTATGTATGTTCTAGCAAAATTTTTCAAAATCTGCCATCGACCTGAATTCTGGCTGAGAATCATAGTTATGACTAATGCACACATCCATTGTACTCAAGACTCGGTGACAGAAACATAAAGTTCTTAATTTAAAGCTGTATTTAGAATTGCTGACATGAACTTAGATCAACTGAAGTTCAAATGACAAAAGTCTGTGCTGCGTGGTTTTACTCGGTGAGTGTCTTTGTCATGACCCTGTTCAAGTGTGTCCACTGACTCCTCAGTACTTTCCCCACTGGGCTCTGAGGCTGTCACCACACACAGGCCCGCAGGATGCGGAAGATGAAGCAACCTCGTCACTGAGCAAAAACATCCTTCAGGTTTAGCCAATGTAGAAGAAAGTGGTGATAGTATTAGCATCTATGAAGATATTAGATAATGTTGAAGAATAACCTGCACTAGATGAGATTAAACTCAAGAGGCAGGAATCTAGAAACCCATTCTGGTGGTTTGAGTCCCGGTTCTACCTGAGGGCAGAACACAGGATGAGGTTTTCATTTTGCATGAGCTGCAGGTGCCATCAGGACAGCTACGAGGCCACATTCAAGGGACAGTTGAGGCTGTGGTACAAGGAATGGGCAGGAGATGCAAGTTGACTGAGGAAAGGAGACTAGAACTGAACACAGGGATTAGCTACATTCAGGAGCAGAAGAAATGCAAGCACTCAGGGAAAGAGAAAAGAGATCATCAGAGACCAGCACAGAAGCAAACACAAAGAAATGTACATCTATCATAACAAGGAAGATGAAGGATAATGCCCCAACACATTCTATGACATCAATATTACCCTGGTCCCAAACACAAAGACAAAACCCTCGCAAACTACATACAGCAACATGAGAGAATCATCACCATGATCAAGTCGCCTCATCCCAAGGATGAAAACCAAGTCAACCAATGCCATCAACTAGGTGAACACAGTGGAAGACAAAACCCATGGCACCATCTCCCAATCAATGCAGAAAGAGCACTGAGCAAGAGCCAACAGCTATTCATGATAAAAACTCTCAAAACAGAGGACAAATGGAACTGATCTACATCTTATAAAAGTCATCCATGACAACCCCCAAGCCAACATCACTCTCAATGGGGACAAGCTGAGAGCATCTCCAATTATATCAGAAGCAAGGCATTCTTGGGGAAGCAATTTGACAAGAAAATGACACAATACTCTAATACTTCCAAAATAATAAATACAGTAAAGTAAAATCTACAAAAATCAATACACTAAATATAAGTGTCCCCTCTATATCCATATGATGTATCAAAAGAAAGGGGAAGAAGCAATACAATTCCATGAACAATCACACCAAAAAGAAAGAAATAACTCTAATTATCTCATTACAGTTTAATTCCAAGTTAAATTAATACCAAAGGGCTAAAGACTTGGACATGAGTCCAAACAATGAAGTAATTCAAAGAAAATATGGGGCGCACTGCAGAACAGCTGCCACAAAATGTACTAGGGAACATGACCCCAACACCAAGGGAAACAAAAGCATTGAACTGAACACTAAAAATCATGAAACTCTATTAAAGAAATAAAAGCCAAAAAGAGATAAAAATATATCCTGTGTTCCTAGCTTGGAAGAAGTGACATCATAAATGGTCTTATCACCCAGAGCAATTTACAAATTTAATGCAACACTTACCCAAACTACAAGGCCTTTTTTGTAATGAAATACAATTACCAAGTTTATATGAGCCCAGTAAAGTCTGAAATAGCTGAAAAATCTTGAGAAAAAAGAAGAAAACATAAGTATCACAGTTCCTGACTTCAAAGTATATCAAACACCAATCGTCATAAAACAGTTTTGTACCTGAACAAAACCAGAAACACAGGTGAAAGCAGAATTGAAAACCAGAGATCAAATCATAAACACGAAGAATTTAACAAAGGAGCTAAAGTCACACAATGAACACAAGACAGCATCTTTAATAAATGGTGCTGGAGTGGGGCCTCCCTTGTGGCCTAGGGGTAAAGACTCTGCTCTATCACTGCTAACCCTGGCCAGGGAGCTGACCCACATGGTGCAGCAGACCGCTCCTGTCTCACCCACTGCTCCCCTCAGCTGTGTATTTCAGTAGATTCGCCTGTTCCTGTTCCCCACAGTGTCTCTGGTGAGTCCTCTCGACACCTTACATATCTGGTTTACACCCCACTTCTTGCATACCAAATATAAATAAATAAATATATCTTTAAAAAACTAAATGGTGCTGGGAGACATGAATAGCAACTTGCAAAATAAGAACCAAGACCATACTAAATTCCATACACTAAATTAACCCCAAAGATTTGGACATGAGTCCAAACAGTGAAGTAATTCAAAGATAATATAGGGCCCGCCCTGGTGGCGCAGTGGGTTAAGCAACGCACTATGAAGCAAACCGCAGCCACTGCAGCAAGAGTTCGATCCCTGCCGCCGGCCAGGGAGGTGACCCACATGGCGCAGCAGACCTCTCCTGCCTCGCCCACTGCTCCCCTCAGCAGTGTGTTTCTGTCAATCTGCCTGTTCTGTGTCCTGCTCTGTCTGGTGGATTCTCTCACCCCCCCCCACACCTCTGGCCTGTACCCCAGTGCTTGTATGCATAAATAAATAAATCTTTAAAAAAAAAACAAAACAAAACAAAGATAATATAGAGGCACACTGCAGGACAGCGACCACTAAATGTACTAGGGAACATGACCCCTACACCAAGGGAAACAAGAGCAAAAATCATCAAGAGGGACAACAGCTAACTTAAAAGCTTTTGTACCTCAAAAGAAACCAGCACAATGGCAGAAGGCACAACACAGAAAAGATATTTGCATGTCACAGAGCTGACAGGAGCTCATTCCAAAATTTATAACTTTCTCACACAATGCAAGAAACAAACCAATGACTCAATTAAAAAATAGGCAAAGAAATTAAATAAACCAAAAATTGCATTAAATTTGTAAATTTTCCCTAAAGAAAAGATTCTGATCTCCTTCAGATACAGAAATGTTCATCATAACTTTTGCAAGGAAAATGTAAACTAAAACCATTCAGACTCCACCTCACCCCACAAGAATGGCCCAAATAAAAAAGAACAGGATTAACAAGAGGGCGCCCTGAAAAAGAAGCTCTCACCCACTGCTGGTGGCAATGATGGCTGGTGCGGTCCCTGTGGATAATGGTGCAGGGATTTCTAAATAAATAAAAATGGAAATGATATATCATCAGCAATAATTCCATAAGAAACTGACCCAAACTTTAAAACTCAAATACGAAAAGATGTATCTACACCTACGAGCAAGCAGCACCGTTCCCAACTGCCGGGTCATGGCCCAACCTGCGTCCCTTCAGAGAGGCACGGACAGGGAGGGTGGAGCACACACAGGGAGCACGGCAGGACTGTGAGGGGAGAGCAAAGGGTGGCAGGAGGACAACTGGGTGGACGGCAGGGGTACCATGAAATATGTCAAAAGTAAAGACGGATGTCAGATGGGCAGTTTCACTCATCTGTGGAGCATAAATCCCAAAAAAGAATTTACAGGCAAAATTAACAGGAATAAAACTTAGATAATGTGGGCCTCCCTGGTGGTGTAAGAGCTTAAGTCTCAGCACTATGAAGCTATCCAGAGCCAAGGCAGCAGTTCAATTCATGACCAACGTGGTGCGGCAGACCTCTCCTGTCTTGCCTGCTGCTCCCCAGCAGTGTGTTTCAGTCAGTCCTATTGTTCTGATCCCCACGCTGTATCTGGTGGATCTTCTTACCCCATACCTTAGGTCCGTACCCCAGTCTTATATGCATAAATTAATAAATCCTAAAATAAAGTAAAAAAAAAAGATAAAAGTTACAAGAGGGAGAGGAGAAAGGGTGGAGAAGATCAAGAGGAAGGCAGACAGCCATGGGCCAGGGTGGTTTGGTAAAGGGGGAGAAGGCAGGGTAAAACCCATTAGGAGTGGAGGAGAACACTGACAGCTATATCAGTAGGAGGCTTTTAGTGCTACATACGGCCAAAAGTCAGTAAAAGAAGTAAACAAGCCAACACATACGGGAGGCTTTAAGAATGAAAAAAGTTATATTTACCCAAGGTCAGGGCGTGCTGTCAAATATGGCAAGAAGTGTGTGTAAGGCAAAGGCTAGACAAGTGTAGCCGGACTTGAGAAGAACTGGGGGTTCGTGAGCTTCACAGAAATGCACTCAGATCACACCAAGTTGAAACGCAAAGGAGCAGGGAAACAACTGCCAGAAAGCATGACTCTGAGCAGTCTCCTGGGCAGCTGCGTTACAGACCACCTGAGACATGCACGGGTGGTGTTTGAGGACTCCCGGTAGGCTCATTGTCACACATCCCGAGACTTATCCTTGCATGAAAGGGCCTCCATGGCTTTCTGGGACACACTGCATTTTTTCAGCAACTGCACAAAAAGCTTAAAAATTAAGTTGCCCTTTTGAAATGACAGTGGCTGCTTTACCCCATTCTTCACAGGTCCTCACACACCATTCCTCTCCCTCCCCCTTCACCCACACCTGACAGGTACCCATGGCCAGAGCACAAGTCAGGAAGTATGTATTTCGAGGAGGAAGAACCACTGTCCACACCACCATCTATGTCAACAGAGACCCAGGTTCACACTGCTCTGCAGGGCTCAGGCCCCAAGACACACATCAGAGTGTCCCCAGGGGTCCATGCTCATCAGGGAGTATGTGTCTGATTCTGACATGGCATCATGACAGAGCCCACTTTCCACTCATGTTGGACATGTGAACTGCATGTTTTTGCATGAAATCTTTTTCTCGTTGATGTCTGTTCCCTTAAAGAAAACTTTATGTTTCTACTTTTGCATTTCAGTTTATCAACTCTCACAATGTATCTAAAGTGAGTGTACAACTAATTAAAGAAAGGTGAACGACTCACCTGAGATTTGTCCATTGCTGCTCTCGCAAGTGCACACGCACTCTGGAGGTGGCTCTGGGAGATGTGATGAGCCCAGCAGGAGAGGACTGTGGTAGCTCTCACCTAGATCCTCATGTCTCCTGTCCAGGGCGCGCCAGCCCTGCCTGGGAAAGACCAGGGTCACTCGAGTGACAGCCGCGTTTACACTCTGAGAAAGGGCAGGAAAGGACCACAAGCCCGTTGCTGGTAGAACTGAGGTTCACTACTCACCCTAACAACTGATATTGCCGCTGACCGACTGACCAATAGTTCGTGTTAAGAACGAATAGCTCGTGCTAACTGAATTTCAAAAATGACTGATCGTCGTAAAACACCCTAGGTGCAGTTTTGAAGGGAGTGACACACCTAATGTACTTTGTGGGTCGGACACTCCCGGAAACGCTTCCAAGACCCTGCCTCCCCGGAGTCGTTCCTCGTTCCTCGGACACCCCCTTGACAATGACTCGGCTTTGCCCTCGGATGCTTGGCCAAAGGGAACCAGTGCGCTTGCGCGCAGCATGAAAGTCCTTTCCCAGGCGTCTTGCCTTCTGGGACACTGCCATCCTGGAAGACACCTGGGTTGGCCCATCAGGGGCACATGCTGAGCGACAGCCACAATAAGCCCACCAAAGTGGAAGTGAAATTTTACCCAACCAGCCTCAAAGGACCAGATACCACGCCCTCCTGTTTCGTCCTGGACGCATCAGCACAGGTGAAGGGAAACTGACCAAATGCAGAACCATCCAACTTCAGTTACGAAAGGGCCGGGCGTGTCTTCAGAAAGACAGTAAGTCTGGGAGGCTCTTTAAACAGAAAATGCTCAGTGGCCATGCAAACCTGTTACAGGGCAACCCTAATATAAAATGGGTTTTTCTGACTGTGTCCTCACCCACACACTCATAAGACTTTTATAATAAGCCTCAACTTCAGGCACACACGACAAAAGTTACAAAGGGTTTTATTTTTAAAAAGAAGGAGAATAAAGTAGAAATAACACCAAGGAAAGAAAGGGATACAAATCCGTAAAAATCCGATTATAACAGGGTGGTCCTGGGAAAGGGGGAAGTTCCAGAATCCCGGTTCCACCCTAAATGGGTGGAGCTGAGGAGGGAAAGAAGATTTCTGCAAAGAAGGAAGGGAGGAAGAAAGGAAGCAAAATGGAGAGCAGCAAGGAGACCTGGAGGAGGCACGTGGAGCAGAGCCACATGTGAAGAAGCTGTGCTTGCTTTTTGGTCTTGGACTGGTTGGAACAGATGTGGGTGAGACACCATAAACCTATCTGTGTAATCCATTCAGGACTAGCCTTCCCCCTAACAAACTGTTCCAGGGCAACCCTAATATAAAATGGGTTTCCCTCACTGGGTCCTCCACCCGCGCACTCAGAAGACTTTTATAAGTCCCAGCTCCAGGCACATGTGACAAGAGTTATTAGCAGGTTTTATTTTACGAAAGAGGGGGAATAAAATAGTAATACTACCAAGGGAAAGAGAGGGATACAAATCCGTAAATACCCTGCCAGATCTGAGCAATGGCGCGTTGCGAGTGGCTCCGAGTCGAGAGGGATGGCTCCCCAGGAAGAGAGCGAGCCCCAGGCTCACTCTGGTTGTATAGCCAGCCGGGCTGCTGAACGCCACCCTCAGGTCCCAGGGACCCGCTCCTCGATAATCGTCTTACCGGACCTGTGGTTCTGGAGCACCGGTGGTCGGAGCGGGGCTGGAGTCCACACACCCACCCGCGTCATCCATTCAGGGCCACCCTCCCGGCCACCCTCCCCCTAACAAACCAACCCACACTCCGCGCGTCAACACATCACGTGGGCGAGGAGCTTTAACCCCCACGACAGAAACCACCGACAGGACGTCACCATCGCACTCAGACTCCGGGGACCTTCGGGACGCGGGTGCAGGGGCTCACCCTGCTCGCCGTCCTCCCGGCCTGCCCCTCCCTGCGCCTGCTCCAGGGCCACGTGGTGCCCCACGCCGCCCTCAGGGCCTCCCAGCTCGCTCTCTCCGCGCCTGCGCAGCGGCTCCTCCTCCTCCCACACCCACCCAGAACCCCCGCTCCCCCAGCCCCAAGGTCTGGAGACCGGGTTCACTCACAACTCGCGGGGCA
Source organism: Galemys pyrenaicus (assembly GCA_019455555.1). Taxonomy (NCBI): domain Eukaryota; kingdom Metazoa; phylum Chordata; class Mammalia; order Eulipotyphla; family Talpidae; genus Galemys; species Galemys pyrenaicus. Next base: position 39,948 of record JAGFMF010012010.1, read on the forward strand.
GCCGCGGGAGCGGAGGTGCCGCACCACGGGAGAGGCCGGGGCGGGGCCGCGCCTGCGCAGACGAGCCGGAAGCGCCCTCCAGCGCCCTGGCGGAAGCGCGGAGCCGCGGAACTGCATTTCCCACAGTGCTGTGCGCTCCCTCAGTGGCCGGCTGGTTGCAGGTGTTTTCAATTCTTGCCTTAGTGGCAGTCGTGCTGAGACCTCACTTCCGGCCCACCAGGGAGGCCCTGATAACAGGTTATCCTTCATCAGTTCTAGCCAGCGTCTGCTAGTCTAGGACTTTGGTAACAGCAGGAGCAATAAGCTGGTCGTCAGCACAGTGTCATGTCGTCACTAGCAGGCTCCACTCGCCGGGGCCTTAAATCTCAAACGCTCGTCTTTGCATTTTGCAACAAGTACATGCTTCTTTTTTTCTTTTGGTCCTTCAACACCGACCTTAAGAGAGCACACTGATGACTAGGAGTATTCTCAAGAATTCTTACCCAACACGCCATGGTATCACTTAGAAGGTCTTGCTACGTTCCCTGGACAGCACCCTGCAGCATCACAAGTAAATGTGAATTCTTCATGTGACTTCTCTTGCAGTATGGTCAACAGTGTTCCCGCTATCTAACAGGCACTCCCCTTGCCCGGCCTGGAGAAACCGCCACAGCTGACGCTGGTCCAGTCACTTTAAGTTTACCTCAAATAGCAAATCTCAGTTCAGTAACTTTGAAGCTCTCCAGCTAGGGGCACTGATGGCTCACACACCCGCTTTCCTGAACCTCTCCTTCTGTGCTCTGACCCACTGGCCACACCTGTACTCCAGCTCCTGCCAAAGGCCAGGTCCCCAAAGGATGGAACAGAAGTTGGAGAGTGAGGGGGGTTTAGGAGATACAAAACTCAAATGGGGTATGGTATGCGTCCTAATGAAAAGTCTCAGCAGGTCTTTATACATTAACAAGAAAGGGGCGGGATCACATCAACACTGCATTGATCAGGAAGTTAACAATGACTACTTTTTTTTTCTTCCAAGAGCAGCTTGGGGTCTTGTGACCTTCAGCCAGGTTAGATGACACAGGCGATTACAAAATCAAGACAGCATCTTTCCACTAGTATTAGAGCTATTATGATTGGTTAATTTATATTATGGCAGGTATACTAGTTTTATGCAATCACAACTAATTATTCTATTTTCACTCTAAGATGAATTATTAGTTTAAGGTCAAACTGGTGTCAGCATTCTACTGCAGGCCTGCAGGAAGAGGAAGATACCTAAATTAATATCTGAATAGTACCTGTACCCTTGAATTTGGCTTTCAACAGGAATCATTTTTTTAAAGATTTATTTATTTATGCATACAAGCACTGGGGTACAGGCCAGAGGTGTGGGGGGCGGGTGAGAGGATTCACCACAGACAGAGCGGGGA
>JAGFMF010012010.1:51157-66167 GCA_019455555.1 Galemys pyrenaicus
TGGGTCCCCTCCCTGGCCAGCAGCAGGGATCGAACTCGTGCTGCAGTGGCTGTGGTTTGCTTCATAGTGCGCTGCTTAACCCACTGCGCCACCAGGGAGCCCACTTTCCTACACTCTTGACATTCATAGGATTTAACTTCAGTGTGAGTCTTTTGATGTCTAGTGAGGATGGGCTTCCTGGGATAAGTTCTTCCACACACTTGACAGTCATAGGGTTTCTCTCCAGTGTAAATTCTCTGATGTCTAGTGAGGTATGACTTATGAGAAAAAGTTTTCCCACACTCTTGGAATTTATAAGGTTTCTCTCCAATGTGTATTCAGTGATAATTAGTGAGAGCTGATTTTCTGGAGAAAAATTTTCTACACTTTTGACATTCATAGGCCTTTGGATGCTTATCAAGGTCTGACCTGTGATAGAGAGCCCTTCTCCAATCTCGATTTTCATATGGTTTCTCTCCTGGGTGAGTCCTCCCATGTTTATTGAGTTCTGGTCTACAGGAGAAATTTTTGCTACACACCTGACATTCATAGGGTTTCTCGCTTGTATGAGCTCTAGGATATACACTAAAAGCTGACTTCTGCCAGAAAGATTTCTTGCATACTTTACATTTACAAACTTTCACTCCTGTTTGTGATTGCAGATGTAAAGTGAGGGCATCTTCCAAGAGAGAGCTTTCACACAGTTTCTAGAGCCAAACAGTTCCTCTGTACTGAGAGTTCTCTGATGTCTACTGTGTAAGGAAACTTCATAGGTTTCCCCACATCCATAAGGTTGACCATCTGCTTGTACCTTCTGATGTTCAGTAAGAACAGAGGTTAGAGGGGACATTTCACCAAATGTATTATATTCAATAGGATTCTGTCCTAATTGAGCACTCTCATGCTGATGGGTGTGAAATTTGTTGCTGAGATTGGCCTTACAACACTTCTACTGTTCACCTTCAACATATCTATGTACCAGTTTCACATCAGCATGGCCCCCCCTTTCATTGCATGTACAGGGACTTTGTCCTGCTTGGGGTCTATCTTGGACAATGGAAGGTGGCTTGTAAATACACTCACTGTATTTACAGCAGTCCCTTCAGGAATCACTCCTCTATATGTAAACACTGTTTCTTTGCTCAAGGCCTTCCCTTGTTCACAAAACTCAAAAGGCTGTTGAAAATTTTGAATTCCTTGATGACTAAGGTACTTAGGATACCTGAGGGATTCCCTAATTCTATGAAAGATCTCCTCTTTCATTCCAACACACTCACCAGGGGTAAAATTTTTCTTATGTAGAGTTCTCAGGCATCATTGAAAAAATGACTCAAATTTTGATACTCTGGTTCAAACTGTGATTTGAGTCCAAATTCATTTTTATCCCTATATCAGTTCTCTTGTTAGTCGATATTTTGTTGTTGCCAGTAAGAACTTGCCACAGTTGTCTGCCCTGATTTATAGGGTTGGCTTAATAAGGTAATCCACACTTTTACACGTCTCCTGTTCACCTTCAATATATCTGTATTTAAATGTACTGGTTTCACATCAGCTGGGTCCCTCTTTTCACTGGACATCTAAAATGAGATAAAAATGACCATTTTATAGATAACTGAATATTTTGAGTGAATGCTACTAAAAGGCAAAATGGTTTCTATACCACAACATAACTCAAAAGGTATTGATTTTCTGATTCGTGATTTTTACCCCTAAGAAATAATGGGAAAAAAGAGATTCTTTTATGTTTAATCTTTATTTTGGAGTCAAGATCTGGGGTGTAATCCAGATGTGTGTGGGGGGAGGTTGAGAAGATAGAGGGGGGAGCTGTACAGGCAGACTGACTGAAATACACTGTGGAGAGGAGCAGCAGGCAAGACAGAAGACACCTGCCATGCTGATGTGGGTCAGCTCCTTGACTACGGATCACACTCAGGCCAGAGCAGTCAAAGAGCACACCCAACTCCCAGGCCTCCGTGGACATGCCATAACAGGTTTTCAAGTGCCAATCTAGGTTGAATAGGAAGTGGTAAAACTTATTTCATATTGTTATTGTGAAATCATAAATAATTGTAAAAATATTCATTTAACTGTAGATGTTGATTTCAAACAGGAGCATTTTATTATAAAGATTTATTTATTTATGCATACAAGAACTGGGATACAGGCCAGAGGTGTGGGGGTGAGAGGATTCACCAGAGACAGAGTGGGGAACACACAGGCAGATTGACTGAAATATCATGCACTGCTGAGGGGAGCAGCAGGCAAGGCAGGAGAGGTTTGCCACACCATGTAGGCCACCTCTCTGGATGGGAGCAGGGATCGACCTTGTGCTACAGTGGCTGCAGTTTGCTTCATAGTGCAGTGCCTAACCCATTGTGCTACCAGGGAGGCCCCAACAAGAGCATTTCTTTCAAAGATTTAATTTTTTTATGCGTATAAGAACTGGGGTACAGACCAGAGGTGCAGGGCATAAGAGGAGTCACCAGAGACAGAGTGAGGAACAGAACAGGCAGATCTACTGAAGTACAATGCTGAGGGGTGCAGTGGGAAAAAAAGAAGAGGTCTGCTGTGCCATGTGGGTCACCTCCCTGGATGGACATCAAACTTGTGTTGCAGTGGCTGTAGATAGCTTCACAGTGCTGTGCCTTAAACCCTTACAACACCAGGAAGACCTCGACCAGGAGCATTTAACCTAACATATAGTCTACATACTTTTGATCTTACAATGACCCTATGCAAATTTTGCTGGTACTTTCTGAATAATCAAGCTCTATAGATGTCATGGATTTCCAGGAAAACCTATTGATTGACAGTGATACAGGGTAATTTTCAAGTCACTTTAAGAAACAGTACTGCTTAGAGACAAGATACTGCATGTACATTTCCTTAGCTTTTATTTCTTCTTTGGCACAGGCCACAGTCATCTGTAGATGTTGTCAAAGGCACAGACTTCCCTCCATGGTAGGAACAGACCTTTCTGTCAATTCCAAATGAAAAATTACATCACATGCTGCTCAGAATCATAACACATGTGGCAAGATATGACTCATCATTTTGTCCAACTTTCCCCTGCTGATCGAAAGGAAAAAGTTCTTCAGTCTGACCTTGGCCATCATGGTTAAAGGCTTTTCCCACATCCTCCTGTAATCAACCAAAACATAGTCTCACTGCACTCCTCAGTACCTGTGATTCTACTTCATTCATAGCAGCTCAAGGTTTTTTTTTTAATCTAGTAAGTTAGTTTTAGCTATATCATACTTTCATTGTTTTTTTTTTTGCATTCCTCCAATGATTCACAAGGAGAAACTGCACCATTCAATTTCCTCTCTCAAGGTAGGAGCACCCTACTGAAACATGTGGTTCCACAGCTGTAGAAATCACAACGTTAGGTTTCCACTCCCATGTCACAGATCATCCCTGCCCATGCTGAACAATTTCTGGGTCTTCCTCAGCCTAACAATTTCTCATGTGGGCATGTCACAAGGCTTGCCATTGAACACTATTCATGTTCTAAATTACTCTTCAGTCAACCTCCCTCTATCAGTGTGAATGTGTCACCTGGAGCATTAAATCTCCAATAGCAACACACAATCTTGAACCCATACTACATAGAGAACTATATACACCACATGTCAGTGCAAACCGCTCATCTCACCTAAGCTCTATGAGAAAAGACGTCATCTCCTAGTGATGCCTTCTGAGAATATACTATCAAATAACATCTTCCCTTTTTTAATCACTCATCCTGGGTAAACATTCTCTGTGCTTTAGCTCTCCATTTAATATATGCATTTGTTACATTTTCCTTTCTCACAGAATATAATTTCAATAAAGCAAAGGCTGTTTCTATGATTACAGTTATCTCGTCTCTGAAAACTTACCACTGTCTAAAATTCCCATGAACAAAATGAAATAAACAAACTCCTGAACAAGTACCTGAAAGGAAACAGTCCATGAGAATAAATTAATAGAGAACTTGGAAAATGTGATTAATGCAGAATAATTTACTGCAGCATCAGGGACTGCATACCTGTTGAATATAAAAATATTGACAACCGTCAAAGAGTAGGAGAAAATCTATGAGATCAGTATTTGGGAAATGAATGATGAATCACTTTGATATAGGCAGACAAACTGTCCTAAGTTTGGACATGAGAAAAATACCTCAATGTGGCCAATAACACTGCCATAGTTCCAGCTTCCTCCCCAGCCTGCTGCCAGGCAAGCACTGACTCACCTGAGAGCTTCTGGCTCGGGGGCTCTTCCACAGTCCATGGCTGTGCTCCCTGCTCCAACCTCATGCTCGCCTCAGGATCTTTAACACAATTCTCTGTAAAGAAAAGCAGTGTTGGTCTTCATTCAAGTTGCTTTAACTTTAGTCTTTGAAAACTAACAACAGCTGTGGTAGAAGTGGTACATGAAGGCCCATATTAACCTTTCAAAAAGGATGAATATACACAAGCCACTCTACCTGCCAGTTCAACCTCACCAGCTCTCAATTTCACAAGCAGGTGCACATTTACCAACGTACAGAACAGCACCTGCCCGCAAGTATTTACATCGGGGGGTTCCTCACCTAGTGACACCAGGGAAGTAGGTCTCCAGCATCATAATCCAGTGCAGGGTTCTCTGAGCATCATTCAGGTCCTGCCACTCCTCCCAGGTGAAGTTCACAGTCACTTCTTCAAATGACATCATGCCCTGTGAGGGAACATCTGTCCTCATTTCAGGGCCATCAGTCCGGGACATACAGCAGCAAGTGTAAATGTGCCTTCTCCTGTGGGTGACTGATCTTGTACAGGATGCACCATCTTTTTATTCTATGTTTTGTTATGAACAGAATTATCAGTAGACATAATCTTACCTCTAGATTAACACATTCATTCCTAAAACTATTTTTATAGCTTCCTTAACAAATATGGAAGTATCTTTCACGCTAAGAATAAAAGGATGGGAGTCCTCCCTTGTTGTGCATGTGGTTGGGTTGCAGCACTGTGAAGCAATCTGCAACCACTGTAACACTAGTTCAACCCCCATCCAGGGAGGTGACCCACATGGTGCAGCAGACCTCTCAGTCTCACCCGCTGCTCCCCTCAGCAGTGTATTTCAGTCAGTCTGCCTGCTCTCCTCCCTACCCTGTCTCTGGTGAATCCTCTCACACACTGCACCTCTGGTGTGTATCCAGTTCATGTACACAAAAATGAATAAATCTTAAAATAATAATAGAGTGAAAGGATGAATAAAATGTGCTCCTTAAAAAGCTTATAACCTGTCTGGCAGGTATAATGACACATACTGGAATAATGTGCTTAAGGAGCTATGTCAACAAGAAAGCTGATTGCAGCCATGATACAAGAGAAGAAAAATCAATAGTTGTACTCTTCACTAAAGACCCAAATTGCTTTGTAAAAAAACATTCCATCAGTATGAGACAAGAGAATATGTCATCATGGGAGAAATCTAAAAGCACTCGCCATGTTAACTAAACTGAAGAAAGCACGCTGCCTGGTAGTGTCCAGGGCATGATGAGTCACTTTGCCTCAGCTTTACCTCCTCAAGAGCCTCGCTTGTCTCAAGGCATGAAATGGTGTGCCACGCCTCAGGTTCTTCTTCTCAAAGACCCCGCTTCTCCTCAGAGAAGGGAGCAGAAAGTGTCCTTTCCCCTCAGATTTTTCTCCTAGGATTGTTGTGTCCTCAAGAAGGTACAAAATATGTACCCTTACCTCCAGCTTTTCTCAGAAATCCTGCTTCTCCTCAGCCAAAGGGGTAGAAAGGGTCCTTTCAACTCAGATTGTTCTTCTGGAGCACCCCTCTTGACCTCAATAAAGTGTGAAATGTTTCCAATCACCTCAGGTTTCTCTCCTCAGAGACACTGTTTCTCCTCAGCCAAGGGCACAGAAAGGGTCCTTTTGCCTCAGATCTGTCACCTGTGGGTCTATCATGTCTTCAAGTAGGAGCAAAATATGTCCCCTCACCTCAGGTTTTTCTCATCAGAAAGCACACTTCTCCTCAGACAAGGGCATGGAAAGAGTCCCTTCACCTCAGATTTCTTTTGAGAGCCTCTCTACTCCTCAAGAAGGCATGAAATTTGTCCCACTCCTCAGGTTTTTCTTCACAGCGACCCCATATCTCCTCAGCCAAGGGTGTAGAAAGGGTCCTTTCGCCTCAGAATTTTCTCATAGCCTTCACTTATCCTCAATGAGGAGTGAAATGTCCCCTCACCTCACATTTTTCTCCTTAGAGACCCCATTTCTACTCAGACAAGGGTGCAAAAAGGGACCTCTGCCTCAGATTATTCTGAAGTGCCCATTTTGACCTCAAGAAGGCGTGAAATATCTTCTATCACCTCAGGTTTCTCTCCTGGCGACCCTGCTTCTCCTCAGCCAAGGGCACAGAAAGAGCCCTTGCACCCCAAAATTTTCTCCTAGAGGGGCTCTCTTGTCCTCAAGTAGGAGTGAAATATGTTCCTTTACCTCAAGGTTTTCTCCTCAAAGACCATGCTTCTCCTCAGTCAAGGGCACAGAAAGGGTCCCTTCACCTAACAATTTCCTCCTGAAGGGCCTCACTTGTCCTAAAGGGGTAATTCTGTCCCCTTACCTCAAGTTTTCCCCTCAGAGACCCCGCTTCTCCTCAGACAAGGGTGTGAAAAGGGATCCTATGCCTCAGATTATTCTCCTGGTGTACCCTTCTTGATGTCAACATGGCCTGAAATATTTCCCATTACCTCAGGTTTCTCTACTAGAGACCTCACTTCTCCTCAGCCAAGTGTGCAGAAAGGGACATATTACCTCAGATTTCTCTCCTGGAGGTGCCTCTCTTCCTTTAACAAGGCATAAAATGTCCCCTCAACTCAAATTTTTCTCCTCAGAGACACTGCTTCTCCTCAGACAAGGATACAAATAGTGTCTCTTTACCTCAGATTTTTCTCCTAGAGGCTCCTCTCTTTCTCAACAAGGCGTGAAATAAATATGTCTCCGACCTCGTTTTTCTTTTTTTTTTTAAAGATTTATTTATGCATACAAGCACTGGGGTACAGGCCAGAGGTGTGGGGGGGGCGGTGAGAGGATTCACCACAGAGAGCAGGGAACAGAACAGGCAGATCAAGGGAAGTACACTGCCAAGGGGAGCAGTGGGCACAGCAGGAGAGGTCTGCCATGCCATGTGGGTCCCCTCCCTGGCCGGCAGCAGGGATCGAACTTGTGCTGCAGTGGCTGCGGTCTGCTTCATAGTGCATTGCTTAACCCACTGCGCCACCAGGGAGGCCCCGACCTCGTTTTTCTTTAACGACCCCACTTTTCTCATCTTAGGGTGCAGAAAGTGTCCTTTCACCTCAGAATTTTCTCCTCAAGGGCTTCTTTTTTTGTCCTAAAATGGCATGAAATATGTTGCCTCACCTCTATTCCTCAGTCAAGGATGCAGTAAGATCCCTTCATGTCAGACTTTTCTCCTGGAGGCTCCTCTCTTCCTCAACATGTCCTCTCAACACAGGTTTCCTCCTCAGAGACCATGCTACTCCTCAGCCAAAGGCACAGAAAAGGAACTTTTGCCTCAGAATTTTCTCTCAAAGGCCTCTCGTCCTCATCAAGGCACGAAATATGTCCCCTCACCTCAAATTTTTCTCCTCAGAGACCCTGATCCTCACCATCAGCACAGAAAGTGTCCCTTTGCCTCAGAATTTTCTCAAGGGCATATCTTGTCCTCAAATGGCACAAAATATGTCATCTCACCTCAAGTTTTTCTCCTTAGAAACCCCACTACTCCTCAGCCAAGGGCACAGTAAGGATCCTTTCACCTCAAAATTTTCTCCTCAAAGGTCTCTTGTCCTCAATAAGGCATGAATCTATCCCCTCACCTCAAGTTTTTCTCATCAGAGACCCCACTTCTCCACAGCCAAATGGCAGAGAAAGTGTTCTTTCGCCTCAGAATTTTTTCCTGGAGTCTCCTCTCTTCCTTAACAAGGTGTGAAATATGTCCTCTCACCTTGAGTTTTTCTCTTCAGAGACCCAGCTTCTCCTCAACCAAGGGCATAGAAAGGGATCTTTCACTTCATTATTTTCTCCTGGAGGGCTTCTTGTGTCAAGTAGGTGTGAAATATGTCTCCTTCACCTCAGTTTTTATACACAAAGTCCCTGCTTCTCCTCAGTCAAGGATGCAGAAAGGATCCTTTCACCTCACAATTTTCTCAAGGGCCTCACCTGTCCTCAAAAAGGGGTGAAGTATGTCCCCTCACCTCAAGTTTTTCTCCTCAGAGACCATGCTACTCCTCCAACAAGGGCACAGGAAGGGTACTTTCACCACAGAATTTTCTCCTGGATGGCCTCTCTTGTCCTCAAGTAGGAGTGAAATATGTCTCTCACCTCAAGTTTTTCTCGTCAGAAACACCGCTTCTCCTCAGAAAAGGAAGCAAAGAGTCTCTTGTCCTCAAGAAGATGTGAAATTTGTCCCATTCCTCATGTTTTTCCTCTTAAAGATCCGCTTCTCCTCAGACAATGGCACAGAAAGAGTCCTTTCACCAATATTTTATTCCTGTGAACTCAATCCTGGTATCTCCAACTCAGAGTAAACAAAGCCTCGATCATAAACCAGAATGTTCAATGAGGGGGAAATAAACGGAGGTAAGAGATATCCATTGTTTAGTCATGATAATACAGAACAGGGCATCACCTCTAAGAGAGAAGGGGAACGGGGAGAACTTGGTAGTAAATTGGTGTTTTCCTAATGTGCTGTCCCAAGGCCATCTGGTAGATACTGGTATCCACATTCAACTGGACATGTGTCTCATAGATCAGAAATTCTAAGCTAAGGCTAGAAATATGGGGATTTCCGGAATATTACTGGTAGTTTTCATCATCATACGCATTAACATGGTTGACCAGAATGATAGGTATTCAAAGAGGAAAAACAACTGGAAGAAACTAATATTTACTGTTGCAGAAAGAAAAAGTAGATTATGGCAATGAAAGACTTTTGGAAAAGATGACACTAGGTAAAAGGAACCTCAATCTCAAGAAATCTATAAATTCCATCATCTCATGTCCTGAATAAAAATCCATTTAACATTCACATATGTATTAAGTAGGAGTCAATACAAATATCTTTCCTTTGTAATAACTGAAAAAATGATTCAGAGGATTTTTTTTCCTTAACACTTCCCAATATCCCTGACACAGCCAGGGGTGCAATCAACATTCACAGTGAGACAAGGAATAACAATAATTCTCAGCTACATCTTATTCACAATGGGTTGGGATAACTCTACACAACAGAAGAAGGGAAACAAGTAAAAATGGCCAAAACTAGTTATAATTCATCCTTGGAAAACGAATGAAAATCACATTAAAGCTACTCTAAAAAGGAAAAATTCAATGTGCAGACGATAAAACTAATATATGATATTGGGGCCGGCGGCGGGTGGAATAGTCGTACAGTGGAGGGGGAAGCGAGTGGACGTGTGCTCTTGACCGTCGCCTCCACCCCGCAATCCTTCCGCATCGATCACCGGTCTCCAGCTTCTGGCGCTTCTCGGGCATTTGAGGAGCCGTGTCCCAGCCTCACACCTCACGAGGCTGGTATCGACTACCGAAGGGAGCCGGTCTCGGCGCGGCGCAAAGCTCGAAGGGGGGGGGCGGCCGGGGCGGCCGGAGTCTCTCCCGTGGGATCCGCGCCTGAGGCGGCGGAAGAGCCCCCCTGACGCGGCTGGCGTGGGCTGTCGCTACCGCCCCTCCCGCTCTCGCCCGGCCGGCCGGCCCGGGCCACTGCCCCTGCCGCGGAGGCAGCGGCGTCTCTTCTGTCTCCCGGCCTTCGCCTTTCGCCTTGCTGCGGTTGAGTCCCTCGGTTAGGCTTTCCTCGAGTCCCCCTTTCCCTCCCCTTTCCTCGCCCTCCCCGTCACCCTTCCCCGACCCCACCCGAGCCCAGCGGCTCGGCTGCCCCGGCTGCCCCGCCATGGCGTGCGGAGCCACTTTGAAAAGGACTCTGGATTTCGACCCACTGCTGAGCCCGGCGTCCCGAAGCGGAGGCGATGTACGCCATTGTTGGCGCCCACCTCGGCCGCCGCCTCCGCCGCCTCCTTCTCGGCCGCCGCCGCCTCACCGCAGAAGTATCTCCGAATGGAGCCGTCCCCCTTTGGCGACGTCTCCTCCCGCCTCACCACAGAACAAATTCTCTACAACATAAAACAAGAGTATAAACGCATGCAGAAGAGAAGACATTTAGAAACTAGTTTCCAGCAGACAGATCCGTGTTGTACTTCTGATGCACAGCCACATGCATTTCTCCTCAGTGGACCAGCTTCACCAGGAACTTCATCAGCAACATCCTCACCATTAAAAAAAGAACAGCCCTTATTCACTCTACGGCAGGTTGGGATGATATGTGAACGTTTGTTGAAAGAACGTGAAGAGAAAGTTTGAGAAGAGTATGAAGAAATACTGAACACAAAACTTGCAGAATATGATGCATTTGTGAAGTTTACGCATGATCAAATAATGCGACGATACGGAGAACAGCCTGCTAGTTATGTTTCATGAATCACGTTTTCTGCATTTTTCTGGGCTGCCTTGTTCCTTGTTGAGTTGTTGCAAGAGGTCCCAATTATGACATGCAGCAATGCCAATACCCCCCCGTGAATACAGGTTACTTCAAGCTTTCATCAGTGGCAACCACTCTTAGGCAGCAACTGGTTTTGGAATTTCCCTGATGTCAATATCACCCGGAAGTGGACCTTTGCTACCTGTATTAATACCAGTGGCCCTATTTGCTGTATCATTACAATTTGGCTTCTTACATTAATGTTTGAAAAGGATTAAAGCTGGTATTCTAAGAACATGCCCTTCACTGGTTGTGTAAATAAAGCCGTAGAATGACACTTCAAAAAAAAATAAAAAAAAAATAAAACTAATATATGTCTTAACATACACAGAAACTCCTGTATTCTTGTATCAACAATGAAGCACATAGAAGAAAGTCAAATGAAGACTAACCCATGATTACTGACAGTCATAATGAACAGTGACATTTGAGGCAAGTGGGTCTGCTCGGCTAAACGGCTGCTCAGGCCGCCATTCTGGCCACACAGTTCGGCCTTTCTAGTACAAAGAACACTGGGTCCAGTCAAACAATTACCAAAACTTAAAGAATGTAAATAACTGACACTGCAAAGTTTCCACTCAAATTAAACAAGAGCAGTTGCTTAATCCCCACGGACAATGAGTACACATCAGGAGGCATGACCAGGACCGCCTGCATAGCGACAACTGATGTGTAACTTTGCAGCCCAGAGACTGCTCAGCAGAATGCTTTCCTAGTAAGACAGAGATGGGTGGGGGTAGAAGCTTGATCTAAGGGGTCTCCTTTGTGGTACAAGGGGTTAAGCACCACACTTGGAGCATCTGCAGCCACTGCAGCATGAGTTCATTACCCAGCCAGGGAGATGAACTTCAAGGCACAGCAGACCTCTCCTGTCTCCCTGCTGCTCCACTCAACGGCATGTTTCAGTAGATCTGCCTCTTCCACTCCCCACTGTCTCTGGTGAATCCTCTCACAAACACAAACCCTGCACTTCTGGACTACACCCCCGTTCTTAATGCATAAATAAGTAAAAGTAAATCTTTTTTAAAAAGAAAGAAATGAGGAAAACAACAACCTGATGAAAAAAAAAAATGAGTTAAGAATGGTGATCACCAGTATTCTCTTACAAAATTCTACTCTCTTAAACTATGAAAATATATTTAAAATTTATTAAACAAAACTCTGTATAAAAATTCACTGCAATAGCATTTTGAACTAAGAGATCTGAAATGTGTGAAGTGTTAAAAGACAATTTTGGGGACACAGTGTCCAAAGACTGCTATGCTGTTGGCTATCTTCAAAATATTCCCGAGGTGAAATGAGTTCTTGCCATCTCCTCTATTCCTACACATTTACAATCAGTTATAAACTGCTGTACGCTTGACCACCATACTTTCCTCAGGAGAAACCCTGCTTGGAACCTTTCCCTGGAAAATGGTTTGGAAATCAACAAACCAGAACCTGAGCAGACACACAGACCAGGAATGACAACATTAACAACTTGAGGGTTCTCAGTACAGGATCACATTCCCTTCTCAACACTTGACTACTAAAATGGAGCTTCCACTTGACCCAGTTTCCACTCTTAGGAATCTACCCAACAGACACAAAAATATTAATTCAAAATGATACCTGGGGCCTCCCTGGTGGCACGAGTTTGATCCCTGATGCTGGCCAGGGAGGGGACCCACATGGTGCAACAGACCTCTCCTGCCTCGCCCGCTGCTGCCCTCAGCAGTGTGTTTCAGTCAGTCTGCCTGTTCTACTCCCCGCTCTGTCTCTGGTGAATCCTCTTACCTCCTGCAAGTCTGGCCTGTACCCCAGCTCTTGTGTGCATAAATAAATAAATAAGTATTTTTTAAAAGAATTGGAAAAAAACCCAAACGCCCAAAAATAGATAACTGGATCAGAAAGATGTGGTGTGGGGCATCCCTGGTGGCATAGTGGGTTAAGATGCAGCACTATGAAGCATCCACAGCCATTGCAGTAGGTCAGGGAGCTGACCCACATGGTGCAGCCGATCAATCCTGCCTCGCCCACTGCTTCCCTCAACAGTATATTTCAGTCCATCTGCCTGTTCTGCTCCCCAAACTGTCTCTGGTGAATTCTATCACCCCCTACCATCTCTGGCATGTACCCCAGCTCTTGCATGCGTAAATAAATAAATCTTTTAAAAAGATTTTTTAAATGTATCATTAAAAAAATATAAATCTTTAAAAAAAAGATTTGATCTATATGTACACTACAGAAATCAATTCAACCATAAAAAGATAAAAGGTTACCCTTTACACCAAAATGGAAGGAATTCGAGGGAATCATGTATAGTAAAGCCAGTCAGAATGACCAAGACACATACTGGAAGCTTCCACAGAAAGCAAATCAGTAAAGGCAATTAGTAACAAAAGCAGCAACTGCTAATAAACAGTGAGGTTTCTGAGCTTAAGAGGGAAGGGAAAGGGCCTCCCTAGTGACGCAAGGGGTCGAGCACCGCACAGTGGGGCTTCCGCAGCCACTGCAGCACGAGTTTGATCCCTGGTCAGGGAGGGGACCCACAGGGCGCAGCAGACTCTCCTGCCTCCCCACTGCCCCCTCAGCAGTGGGTTTCAGTCGATCTGCCTGTTCTGCTCCCCGCTCTGTCTCTGGTGAATCCTCTCACCTCCTGCAACTCTGGCCTGTACCCCAGCTCTTGCGTGCATAAATAAAATCTTTTTTTAAAATGGATCATGATGAAATACATCTATTTTTTTAAACGAGACTGACATCTTTATACTCAACTTTGAATCTAAATAATTTTATTGATAAATATAAACTGTCATTTCTACTATGGAAACATGCACTTCAAAAGTGGAAAAAGAATGACTAAGAGTGCAGTTTAAGTAGCTCAACTTTAGAACTACATTTGAAATGAGTCACTGAGGCCACAAATACCTGTTCCCTCTCCCAAAGCTGTGTCCAGTGTTTTAAAGCCCTGGACACAAATGCTCCCAAGATAGTGTCTTCCCACCACTGAAGCCTGGAGCACGCAGCAGCCTGACAAGAGGCAGATCCACCTCCCAGAGAGCAGGGACACAGCAAGAGACGCTCCACAGTGCCAGACACCCCAGCGCATGCCGGACAAGTGACACGCAAACAGCAGCTGCAGTGGCCGACTGACCGACAGCTCAGCAAGGCCCTGTCCCGTGTCCATCTCCCCTCCGGCTGTGACAGCAGCAGGGCGGGTGGGGACAGTTTCACAGGCTCGTCCCTCAGCTACTTGCAAAGCCTCTGAGCTCTTCTTCTCTGAGCTGTTGTCAATGAGACAGCAGCTGCTGGAGACCTCCCCTCACCCTCAGAGGCCCTGACAGCCTCTAGGAGATCTGCACAGGGTGTGGGGGAAGGTGATGGCTGCCCCAGAGCCACTGAAGATCAGAAAACGCTGAAATCCCAAACGCTGAACCACAGGGTGGTCCTGACATCCCTTTTATCTCTCCTCAGTCTCCCTACACAACACTTTGCGTGTATTTCCCCCAGGGCTCTCCATTCTCATCAGCACCGAGGAGCTATACCTGTACATCGACACCTGCACGGCTCGTTGCAGGATGCTGCAGGTGCTGCTGAGCCCTCGCAAGGTTTGGGGTTAGAGCTATTCTATTTTTACATTTTAAAAGGACAGTTTAGTCTATTAAAAAGGGGGAAAGAGTAGATGTTTGCACAACACAAGTGGGCAGGAGTTCTGCCAGAACATCCTAATACCAATAAGTAAATCCTGCTCAGTAATAAAGACGGCTCTTCTCCGGCTTTCCACGTGCCCCCCTTGTCCTGGTTCCCACGCCACTCTCCTGGTTCCCCCCATCTTTCCCCATCCTCACCCCACCCTTCTGTAGCATCAGAGAAAAGTTATCAGGCTTTCCCGCCCTCCCGCCACTGGTGTAATGATGGACACGGGCAGTTCTGTAGGCAGGCCTAAGTGGGCATGCGCAGGTGGGCATGCGCACCTGGCTTTGGACGTGGGGCCTACAAGGGCGGCGTCACGAGGACACCAGCAGAGAAGCAGAAGAGCAGGGGGGCGACAGAGGCAGAGAGAAGAAAGAAGCAGCGGCAGCCCAGAGAAGGAAGATGTGCGGGGGCTAGCCCCCGGCCCCCTGCCTGCCACGTACCTGCTCACCACTGAGATGGCGATGCAATAAAAACCGAAAAAGCCACCGAGGGCTCCAGGACTCCTTCCCTGACCATCTGCCGAATCATCAGGAACTTGCCCCGTGCCCTTCCTGGCACTGCACCTTCCCATCCACCGCTGCCCTCCCCACTTCCCCTCCTGCCCCGCGCTCTCCCCGGCCACCCCGTCCTCCCCACTTCTCCCCGTCCTTCCCCTCCTCCCCTTTCTGCTCCCGTCCTCCCCATCTTCCTCCAGCGCTCCTTCACCCTCTCCCCCCTTCCCCCGCCCCATCCCTCCCCCTCCCCTCCTACCCTCCCCCACCCCTCCCCC
>JAGFMF010012010.1:66525-85535 GCA_019455555.1 Galemys pyrenaicus
CTCTACCTACCCCCTCCCACCCCTACCCCGTCCTCCTCCGCCCGCCCCCCCCATGCTCCGCCCGCGGGCTCTGGAGGCTCCGGCTCCCGGCTCCCGCCTCATCTCCAAGGGGCCTCATCCTCTTTCCCACATTTCCCCTCCGTACTGCTAGGCGGCGTGCGCCTTCCTCGCGTCCCCTTCCCTTGCCAGAGCTTCTTTCTTAACCGTCCTCCTTCACTCTACGCAGCGTGGTCGCACCGGCCACCGCGCCGCGCGTGGGCCTGGCGGGCTCTGATTGACGGGCCTCGCGGCGGGCGGGGCTGGCGGGCTCTGATTGGCGGGCCTCGCGGTGGGCGGGCCTGACGGGCCTCGCGGTGGGCGGGCCTGGCGGGCTCTGATTGACGGGCCTGGCGGCGGGCGGGGCTGGCGGGCTCCTATTGACGGGCCTCGCGGCGGGCGGGGCTGGCGGACTCTGATTGACGGGCCTCGCGGAGGGCGGGCCTGGCGGGCTCTGATTGGCGGGCCTCGCGGCGGGCGGGCCTGACGGACCTCGCGGTGGGCGGGCCTGGCGGGCTCTGATTGACGGGCCTCGCGGCGGGCGGGGCTGGCGGGCTCTGATTGACGGGCCTCGCGGCGGGCGTGGCTGGCAGGGACTCACTGATTGACGGACCTCACGGCGGGCGGCCCGGTGGTGGAGGAGAGACTCGTTGATTGACGGGCCTCGCGGTGGACCGGCAGGGCGTGGACTCGCTGATTGACGGACCGCTCGAGTAAAGGGGCGGGCCCTCCGTAGGGCGCGCAGGAAGTTGCGTGCGGGTCCAGCGCCCAGGCCCCGGCCCCGGGAGCACCCGCCTCCGCGCGTATTTCCGGCGCGCCGGAAGAGGAGGCGACGCTGGGGACCGGCACCTGCCGCCGCCAGCAGGAAGCCGCTCCCTGGGCGGGCAGCTCTGCGGCCGGAGACGCTTGGGTTAGGGCCCGGAGTCCGATCCCGGCCTGGCGGGCGTGCGCCATGCGGCTAGGCTCGGGGACCTTCGCCGCCTGCTGCGTAGTGATCGAGGTGCTCGGGGTCGCCGTGTTTCTTCGGGGTTTCTTTCCGGCCCCTGTTCGTTCCGCTTCCAGGACCGAGCACCTAGCAGAGCCCCCGGTGCCCGAACCCGCAGCTGGTACGGACCCTCCCCCAGGGTCTCCGCTCCCCAGGCCCCACACCCCTCGGAGGACCCTACTTTCGAGCCCACGTCTCGGACTTCTTCCCAGACGCCCGTGGCCTCCTCTTCCGCTCTGGTCTTCACCCTCTTCTTACCTATGCAGCCTCTTTCTATGTGTCCTGCAACTTTGTGGTGACCGCCACCACCAGCCCCACTTCCTCCCTGGTCACCGCAAAGCAAGCTCTCCACACGCGGTCTGTGCTGTCCTACTTCTGCTCTCGCAGCCCCACCCACCACACCCTGCCTCTCCCGAGCAGGCCTGGGTTCACGCTGTTTCCGGGCGCTCGTTTTGCTCAGTAACACACACCAGATAAGATTCCTGGCCGCCCCTGGCTTTTCCTTTTCCCTAGTACTAAGGCCTCCTCGCATAGAACCTTGCTAGCCGTCACCTGCCCAGCAGTGAATACTAAGTAGGGCTCTCCCATTCTGGATCCCGTCCACGCAGTTCCAGCCGTATAGACAAGGCGTACCTGCTGGTCTGTCTCCTTGCAACACTGGGCCTTAGGTCAGGCTCCCTAATTGTCCCTTTCCAGGCCCTTTAAGTAGGAACCGTCCTGTTCCAGTCCTCACCACCATACCAAGGACAAGTCACCACTCAGTCCTGAACTTCCAGAGCTCACCCACAGCTCCCCCTTCCTACATTCAGCACTGCCTGCCTAGACCAGGCCTTTTTCCTTGCCTTGGGGTATGTACATATGAAAGGTGCTGGAGAAAGTGATATAAACTAGGTAGTGAGGTGCTTGAACACAAAATAAAGTTGAAAATTCTATTTGCTTTTCTCTTTCAAACACTTAGGAGCAGATTCCAACTGGACCCAGCTCCCACCACCTCTCTTCAGTAAAGTCGTTATAATGCTGGTAGATGCCTTGAGGGATGACTTTGTGTTTGGGTCAAAGGGTGTGAAATACATGCCCTATACAACTTATGTCATGGAGAAAGGGGCGTCTCACAGTTTTGTGGCTGAAGCAAAACCACCTACGGTTACTATGCCTCGCATTAAGGTAAACAGTTTGACCTGTCATTTTATAAATGTTTTGGCCCTTTTGAAAATTTGGAGGGGATCTCTGTTGCTTTTACTTGGGGTATCGGTTCTAACAAAGTGGAGAATGCTTGGCACTTTGGCAGCCAAACCACTTTGGCTGACCACCTGGCTGACGAGTGGGATACAGCAGAGCTCCACAGGCAGCGCAGAGCTGTTAGGCAGCCGCAGCTCGTTCTCTGTGGGAAGCATAAAGGGCGAGCTCTGCTTCCGCTAAAGGCTCTCGCGTCCGGCGTTGCGAGAATGGCCGGAGTGCCAAGGTGCTTCTCTCACGAACTGTGGCACAGCACAGCTTTGCCGGTCGGGTCAGCACAGCTTATCAAGCAGCTACCGTGCGCTGAAGTTGTGCTATTGTGCATTTGGGGAACAGGGTGTCCGTCCTCATGAGTATGCACGTAAACATGCAGTTGCGGTGCTCACCAAGAGAGCACTGGAGACGACACCCAGTGCTGGCTGAGCATGCGGCTTAGGCCAGGAATCACAGAAGCCCGCCGAAGACATGATTTTCATACTCAGGCTGGAGCAATGCGTAAAGGTGGGGGCAGAGAGGCAGAAGAGTCTGAGAGTCTGTGACTGTATCCCCTGCTGGTGTAAAAGACTGACTGACACAGGTAAGGACGTGACCTCACTATGGGGAGGAGCCACTTCTCGGCTGGAAGCTTGGGGTAGCATCTGATAAACGCTCGCTAAGCTACTGAGCGGGCTCCCTTCCAGAGAGAGTGGCTTAGGATGAAGGGATTCTGGTCCCCCTCCCACCCGTCTTCCACTGACTTTTCCCACTCTGCCTTTTGGGTGCAGCACATCCATCACGCGGCCACACCTGTTGGGCACCTGCTGCGAGCAGCAAGCTTATGCCACACAGCTCTGGACGAGAGGGCTCTACGAAGAGCAGGCAGCGTGGTCCTGGTCTCGTGCTCTGCCTTTCTAATTGTGGGCACAGAAAACACGTGAGCACGCCAGCACCCAAGACATTTCAAAAAGCCACAAACACTGTGGGAGATACCAAGAGGGGAACGTGACCAAGTGTACTGGAAGGAGCACGTGCTCCTTCTTTCTGGCGAGAGAAGTCTCACTAGGTTTCCTGGTGGGTTTGCAAGGACACGTGTGAGTGTGAGGCCCCATGCCCTGTTCACACTCCACTGCCCGCCACTGTGGCCTGAGCCCGCCTGTCTCTAGCCTGTGTGTCTCGCTTCATACAACTGGTATTTTGTTTCATTTTCTTTTCAGTCCTTGGTAGGTTCTTGCTCCTCGTTCCCCAACGGGGAGGAGCTGGAACAGGAAGCCGTGGCGGGAGTGAGGCCTGCACAGCTCTGAGAGGCTGGATCGGGTGGTGCTGGCTGAGTGTGCCTTGCATCCTCTTTCCTGCTGGAGGGGCCGAGTCAGGCTCCAGGTGTGGAGGTGATCAGTCGTCACAAAGACTGACCTTAGTGTCCTAAGGCTGACGTCCTTGGAGATGCTTTTTCTGTCTGTTAAATCCTCAGATAGTTTCTTTCTAAAAATGCTGCTGGTTCTTGCGCTCCTCTCCTTCCCATGGGGTAGTCATCTTGGTGACCTGGTGAGGGCGTAGGTGTTAGCGCACAGACTCCCTGACGGAGAAGCAGCGGCAGCCACACAGCGTCAGAAGCTGAGGAAGCTGAGTGTGACCCTGACCGTCCAGTTCCAGAGCCTCTGTCAGCCACAGCGTTGTGTGTGACCCTGCCAACCTTCCCCTCGTCTCTGCAGAGCCCGCCTCAGTTCTGGAAGGCAAACTTCAGCTCCTCCCAAGGCCTCAGCAGCCACAGAAAAGCCTCCAAGGAGGTGACAGGCTTGGGATCCCACTTGGGCCTCGAGGACTCCCACAGCAGCCGATGGCTGCCTGCAGGCTCCCGGGGGTGAAGAGGACACCGGAGAGTCCCCGCTGTTGGAACTTGGCAGGACTCTGGGTGGAGAGTGGAGGAGGGAGGGCAAACATGTTTACCGTGTGGAACAGAACTCTTGCCAGCAGCCAAATGTGCCCAGCTGTGCGGCCGTGGCAGTGAGGAGGGTCCCCCCCAGAGCGGCACTCCACAGCAGCTGGGCCAGAGGCCTGCAGAGGGGTGGGCCAAGTGGCCAGTAAACGTGAGAAGGGTCTTCACTGGTCGCCAGAGCAAGGGAAGTGGACACAATCTGCAGTCAGCTTTTGTCCATCACACTGTGAACACCTAGAGGTCAGTGAGGTCAGCACCTCCGTAAGAAACAAGGTGACAACAGGGCTGGTCCAGCCTCTCCACACAGCCCAGTGTGGTGTCCGTGGCCTCCACTGGCCTCCAGCCTGTCCTCGCACTGACTTCTGCCCAGACCCGTCCACACAGGAGACCGTGCCGCTCCTCTGTGTCACCCTGGGACCCACACTCTGCCTCAGGGCTGGGAGGCTGCCCTGATAGCCCAGCCCTACCCCCCTAACCCCCATGTCAACCCACACAGGCCACAGCCCAGCTGCCCCAACCTCATGTCTCCCTGACGGCCTACGCACCCACCAGATAGCACGCCGACTTCCAGGCCTCAGGCAGGCAGCGGAGTCACAGACAAAGACCTTTTAAGATAAACGGCCTTGGTTGGAAATACTACATTCAAACATTCATAGCTGTCAAAGAGGAACAAAGTATGAAGCAGCTCCCTGGTTTCTAGAGTTTGTGATGTGTTCATTGAAAAACAAGGTTGCTGAATCACGAACGTCGTCACCTAGTGAAAATACATCTGTCTGTCTGTGGTGGTCGGCGTGCTGAAAGCAGCTCGAAGGTGCACAGACACCTGCCTGTGGGGAGTGGGGCGCGGGCCAGAGCGGCCTCAGGGTGCCCCATGGCCGCCAGCCTGACACTCTCTGGCCTGCACCTGCCGGTAGCCACTCTGCCATCTCCAGCACTGCTGAACTGTGGGGTGTGTGTCCAGCCCGGGTGCCCAAGGGCCCCGTTGCGTGGTGCTCCTTTCAGACTGGCCTTCCCAGGGCCCTGGTCACCCAAGCTCGGGCAGCATGTGCCAGTGCCTGCCCCGGTGGGGGCCCATGTGGCTGGGCAGCACCCCCTGCTCGCAGTGTGCATCCCCCCTGTTAGAGCAGGGCCTCCAGGCGGCCTGGGGGCGGCCCCCGGCTCCTGCCGAATGCTGCCTCGCCCTGGGCTGGCCCCTGACCCCGCACTCCTCCTGCAGGCCCTGATGACCGGGAGCCTTCCTGGCTTCATCGACATCGTCAGGAACCTCAACTCCCCTGCGCTGCTGGAGGACAGCGTCATCAAACAGGCGGCAGCTGCTGGGAAGAGACTCGTCTTCTACGGGGACGAGACGTGGCTGAAGCTGTTCCCAGGGCACTTCGTGGAGCACGATGGAACAACTTCCTTTTTCGTGTCGGACCACACAGAGGTCGGCCGCTCAGATCTGTGGTCCGCGTGGAGCGTGTCCTCTGGCGTGGCACGTGCTGTTCTGGGAGGAGCGGGGGGGCCGGAGTCACTCGTCTCATGGCCACCACAGCCGGGGACACCGCCCTGGGTGGGCGGCGGGGACAGGCCGAGCCCGACAGCGGCCCTGCCACATGCTGGAAACAGCCTCCAGCCAGGAACAGCACGTGCGGCCCCTGTGGGGGCGTTGGCTTGTGCTGCTGTCAGGAGGGGTGCCCAGGCTGCACGCCCCAATCCTAGTGAAGACCTGGGGCGTCAGCCCTGCAGGCTCACAAGGTGTTTCTCCGTGGCCTGTAGTTGGCAGGGCTGGCGGGTCAGGGCTGACGAGGCCAGTGGGCTTCATCAGCTGCCTGGCGCGAGTGACCAAGGCCAGAGATGCGAGTGGTGCCCGCAGCCTCACTGCCCTGCCGGCCACTGGCCCTCAGGACCCCAGCCCAGGCCTGCGCCCCTGCATGGCCCCACCCCGCTCGGCAATGCAGCGCGACCCCAGACCCTTGGGCCCAGGCCGCTGGGGCTCGGGAGCAGACGCTGTGCGACCCAGCTGCGGGCCCGTCCGCGGGGCCCCGCCTGCTGCCGGCGTCGCAGCCTTCTCCACACCGGAGGCCTCGCGCCGCCTGCAGCGGACCTTGGTTTCTCATGCCGTTGCTCTTCCTTGGGGCCGAAGCACAAGGGAAGTGGGGTCCATCACACGCACCTCCCCTACAGGTGGACGACAACGTGACGCGGCACCTGGACGGCGTGCTGGGGCGGCGGGACTGGGACGTGCTGATCCTGCACTACCTGGGGCTGGACCACATCGGCCACGTGTTCGGGCCCGGCAGCGCCCTGGTGGGGCGCAAACTCAGCGAGATGGACGGCGTCCTGAGGCGGATCCACGCCGCGCTGCTGTCGCAGGTGAGGGCGGGCCAGGGTGCTCCCCGCGGGCTCAGGGGGCCTCGCGCCGTGTGGGCACCGCCCCGACAGGGTCCGGCAGCCCCACAGCGTGACCTCACTGTCCACCAGCTCCCGAGCGCCTCCCCAGGCCCAGCCCCGCCCTCTGAGCTCAGGGCGCATCCGGGCGGCAAGTCGTCCCCTGGGCACGGGGCACTCAGCCCCAGCAGGACATGCCACGGGCTGGAGCCCGAGATAGAGCCCGGGCCGCGAGCACAGCGGGCGGGCGGGGCCGTCAGTGATGGCAGCAGGGGACTGCACAGGTGGCTGTGCCCGAAGGAGCAGGGCGCGGCCAGAGGGTTGCTGTGCGCGGCGGTGCTGGAGGCTCAGCGTCTCCTCAGTAGGGCCGTGTGCGCTCGGTCTGAAACGTCTCGCCCTGCCTGACAGGAGAGGGACGCCCTGCCCCCCACCCTGCTGGTGCTGTGTGGGGACCACGGCATGTCGGAGACGGGCAGCCACGGGGCCTCCTCGCGGGGAGAAGTGAGCACCCCTCTGGTCCTGGTCAGCTCCTTGTTTGCGAGGAAGCCGGGTGAGCGCCGAGGCACGCCTGCGGTTCCGAGCCGGCTGCCCTCCTCTGCTCTCTGCATCCCGACTTCTGCTCTGGGGGCCCTTCCCACAGGCATGTGGGCTCGGGATGTCCCGAGCAGCGTGAATGTGGCGGGAGAGGCACGGGGCTGACTTCCGAAACACGAGTGCCCTGTGCAGGTGCCGCTGCCTGTGCCTGGCGCTCGGTGTGCACGTCCGAGCCGGGCGGCAGTGCCCCCGAGGGCCTGGGCTGTCCGCGTCCCGCCGGTCAGAGTGCTCGGGAGGGCCGAGTTCCGGAGGGAGGCCTGGCCAGGGAGCGTCCCCCGCCCCTGCCTCTCGTAGCCCCCTCGTGCTGCTCACCTGAGACTTCAGCTGTTCGAGCGCAAGCCCTTCTGGGTTGCGTTCTGGGGCCCACCAGCACCATGTCACTCCCTGCTCCAGTGCAGACTGGATAGCAGCCGCCGCGCTCTGCCCGAGGGGAGCCCGTGACCGCCGGCCTGCCGGGCTGCACCCCTCCTCCCGTCGGTCCCCCATTCCTCCGCCGCCCTCGGTGCACCCGCCCATCCTCTTTCCTCCCTCCGTCCACCAGCGTCCTCCCACGCCCGCCCCCGTCCACCCTGCAGGCACCTGTGGCCAGCCAGCGCCACCTTGGCAACAGCCAGCTCTCGCCCTTGGGGGGCAACTGCTAACTGGTGCTGCCCCAAACAGCCGCCTCGGACGGCCCTGACCGCACCGCACGACAGGGCCAGGAGGCGCCGATGCCCGCCCACCACGCACCCCTGCCCGGCCTGACTCTGCACAGATCCTGCGCCGCGCCAGCCTGGGCTCAGCTCACGTGGCACAGCCTCATGCAGCGCAGCCCACGAGCTGACTCAGCCTGGGGCCGCGGCCTGTGCCAGCCAGCCGGGCGTTGGACACGAGCGGTGACATGGCGGTGGGGCAGGCCCCAAGCCGGCCACCCTTGGCTTCCTGTCGCTGCTTTTCTGACCCGTCTGGGAGGACACGCTCCTGTGCTGCCCTTCAGAGGGGCATGGACGCTCCTGAGGTCGCCCTCCTCTCACTGAAGGACTTGACAGACCCGGACTCGCTTGGCCTGCCCCGTGGCCCCAGGTGCAGCCTGCGCAGACCTCAGCTCTGTCCCCCCGGGGAGGGCCCGCTCGGCCTCACTCGGGGATCGTCCGGCCTGCACAGCCCCAGCGGCGGCCCCCCCTCGGCCCTCCACGCCCGCAACTCTCACGGCCTCTGGTGCGGGAGCCCATCTCCGCCACCGCACCCTGGTGCTCCTGCCGCCCTCAGACCTCGGCTCTAATGGCCCTGGCCAGGGCGCCGCAGCCCGCAGGCCTGCACCCAGGGCTTCGGAGCTGGGTGTCCCCGGCTTCTCTCCGTCTCGCCGCACACCACCCCGGCCAGCGGTGACCACGTCCACACTCCGGGGCACGAGGACTTGCGCGAGAAGCCTGGTGTGCCCGTGCTTTGGTTGCACTCCCTCTGCTGCTCACTCATGGTTTCCACTGGAAACTGGACTCCCCGGAAGCGTCTGACCTGTTCGCCGCTCGCCGGCTGGCCTGCGGTGACTCGGCTGCCGGCCTCTGGGGTCTGCCCCCAGCGCGGGGTCTGTGCTGCGCACGCTGCACGGCCACCGTGCCCGTCCCTGGGCCGCCCCCAGGCAGGGCCGCTCCGAGAGCAGCTGCACGGCCGCTGCCGCCCCGCAGGCCTGAGGTGGTGCCCGGTCCGGCCTGCCTACGTAGGCCCCTCGGGGCGACCCAAGGCTGGTGGGAGGCCCCGCGGGTCTTCGCTCTGAGGGAGGCTTGTGCCCGCGGACAGTGGGGGCTGGGGGCGGCCGGGAGGCCGGCCTGCGGGCGCTCAGACCTTCTGGGCCGGGCCGGCCACTTCTCTCCCCAGGAGACACCAGGCGCCCGGGGCGAGCGCAGCAGACCGACTTGGCCGCGACGCTGGCGGTGGGGCTGGGCGTGCCCATCCCTGAGGGCAGCGTGGGCAGCCTGCTGCCCCCCGTGCTGGAGGGGCGGCCCCTCCGGGAACAGCTGAGGCTCCTGCACCTGAACGCGGTGCAGCTCGGCAAGCTGCTGCGAGAGAACGTGCCCTCCCCCCAGACAGGTAGGCACCAGTGCAGGGCCCAGGCCCTCGCGCAGCCGTGACCGCGGCCCAGGTGGCCCCCAGTGCTTCAAGCGAGCTCCCCTGTGCCCCGCGCCCCAGGCAGACCCCCCTGTGCCCCAACTGTGCCCTGAGCAGACCCCCTGCACCCCAAGCGAGCCCCCCTGTGCCCCGGGCCCCAGCAGACCCCGCGCCTGCGTGCCGCCTGGCTGGGCCATGAGGCCTGACGCTCGGACAGCTATGGTCCCTCGCTCGGGGCTGTGAATCTGCCCCCAGCAGACACGGGCACCAGCTGTGCCTGGCCTGGGACCCTGCCTGCGGTGCTGCCCTCGGACACCCTAGGGGTTGCGGCCTCGTCGGCCCAGCCGTGCAGCCTCAGCTGGGGTGGGGCAGAGGGGGCCGTGAGGCCACGGGGGCGCTCGCTTCCCAACCACTCCCCGGAGCTGCTGTGCCCGTGGGGTGGGCTGGGGGCTGGGTGGGGCCACTGCCTTGGGGCGGGGCCTGGGCCTGGCACCGTCGAGGCCGCTCTGGGACAGCCCGCTGGGCCAGGGCCTGGCTGCTGTGACCTGCCCCCTGGCCCTACAGAGCCCGGGCTGGAGCAGCTTCAGCTGTCGGAGCGGCTGCACGGGAGCTGGGTTCAGCTGCACCTGGAGGGCGGCAGCCCGGAAGTCCTGCTCGGCCTGGGGGCCAAGGTCCGCCGGCAGTACCTGGGCGCCCTGAGGGCCCTGAGCCAGGCCCTGAGCAGGCAGGTGGCCCAGTACGACGTCTACGCCATGGCTGTGGGCGCGGCCGTGGTTCTGGAGGTGAGGGCGCCGGGCCTGCACCCGACACACACCCCGGCCCTCTGGGCGCGGGCCCTGCCCCACTGGCCGGTCCCGACATGCTGCTGGCCCGCAGGTGCTGGCCCTGCTGCTGCTCAGCACGCCGCGGGCGCTGGGCCGCGAGGCCGCGCTGGAGGTGCCGCTGGCGTTCCCGGCCTTCTCGCTGCTCTTCTACCTGACCTTCCTGGGCCTCCTGGCCGTCCACGTCGTCGTGTGCACATCAGCTGAGGGCGCAAGCTACTTCTGCAGCCTCCCCTGGCCGGCGGCGGGTGGCGTGATGCTGCTGGCCTCGGCCCTGCCCTGCGGGGCCGTGTCCGCCCTGGCCACAGCCTTGGGGTTGGCTCAGCACCCGGCTAAGGTGAGTCCACCTCTGTCTTCCCCGCTGAGCCTCCCTCCACACGCGCGGCGGTGGCCAGCCCAGCGTGCGCCAGCCAGGAGGGCCAGCAAGCGAGCGCGGGCAGTGTGCCTGGCCCCGCTCCCGCCCTGCTCCCAAGTAACCCTGACTCGGGGCTGCTCGGAGCTGCTGCCCGCAGGCAGGAGGGCCACAGGGCAGCCCCACCTCGAGCAGCACTGCCGCTGTCTCCGCCATCACGCTAGCTGGCCAGCGGCGCGGTCCTGGCCCCGGGGCCCAGCACACCCTCCCGCCTCCTGGGCCACGCGGTGGCCTGTCCTGGGGGCACCCCCACTCCCAGCCTGGCCACTCGCGCTGCTGCTGTCCGCACTGTGAGCGAGCCCCACGCGGCCATGTGGCGGCAAGTCTGGGCAGCACAGGGCCTGCTCAGGGTGGCAACGGGATGGCGCTGGCCGCCGCGGTGGTCATGGCGCTGGGGGCCGTCATGGTGGACGCTCTGGGTTCTGGGAAGCGCGCCGCGGCGTCTGGTGCTCTGCGCTCAGCCGTGGGCAGGGCGGAGCGGAGCGCAGCCGGCCCGGAGCCGGCGCTGCAGTGGGTCCGTCTTGGCTCTGCCGCTCGGCCAGGACGCAGCCCAGGCCGCCCGCAGTCCCGTGTCCCGGGCTGCAGAGGCGAGGGCGCTGGGCGGGGCTGGTCACAGCCACCGATGTCCGAGCAGAGCTCCGTGTGTGCAGGGGCCCTGCCGCGTCCCCGCTGCCTCCCACGCGCCTACCCCCGCAGGACATCCTGGCTCGCACGGCCGCTGCGTGGACGCAGGTGGAGCTCCTGGCCCTGCTGGGGACCGTGGGCCACGCCCTGAGCCTGGGCGCCAGCAGCTTCGTCGAGGAGGAGCACCAGACCTGGCACTTCCTGGTCAGCACGCTGTGCCTGGCGCTGTGCCACGAGGCCTGCAGGCACTGTACCCCGAGCGAGCCCCGGGGGCCGCCGCAGCTGCCGCTGGGCAGCGCCCCCGGCCCCCCCGCCTCGCTGGGCGGCTGCCCGCGCTGGCAGGTGCTGGCGGGTCCCTGGGCAGTCCTCGCCTGCTGCCGGCTGCTGCGGCCCCTCAACCGGACGGGCGTGCAGTGGGCCCACCGGCCCAGCCTGGGGCACTGGCTGACCAGGTAGGCCGCGAGGCGGGCAGCGCTGGCCGTGAGGGGTGAGCGCTTGGTGGCGACTCGGTGCCGCTGTGGGTCACGCCGTTGCGCGGGTCGAGGCCGCCCTGGCGCGAGGGCCGAGGCCGCCGCCCGCCTCTGAGGGGTTCTGGGGGAGCCCAAGCCCGAGCCTCTCCCGACGGCTGAGCAGCCTGGTGAGAGGCGCCTGGGACAGGGAGGCCCACAGGGCCGGGGCCTGCTCAGCCCCGTGATGGTCGTGAATGCGGACGGTGGGGGAGCCACTAGCCGCGGCAGGAGGGGGCACGCTGAGCGGGCCCCGTGCCGCTCCTGGAACAAAGGCCGGGGCAGCACCAGACGCCAGCCAGGCCACCTCCCACGTTCAGGGCTGCCCCGTGCCGGGAGCCACGGCCACACCGGCCGGCCTCACTTGCCCAAGCAGCGGTTGCGCACACCTGCACGCGCCACAGTGAGCAAGGAGGACGGGCTCCAGGCCCGAGCAGCAGCGCCCACGGTGGATGCCGGCCAGCAGAGGGCCCGGCCAGCAGAGGGGCTGGCCAGGTAAGGCGGCTCTGCGGGCCGGACGAGCCATGCAAGGACAGGCTCACACCACTGCCTTGGCGCCAGCCGGGCCACGTGCGGAGAGGCGAGCGGTGGCCGACGCGTCAGCCTCAGGACCTGCGTGGGGATGTGGAGACCACCAAGTTTCTCTCCTGCTTTCACCCCTCGGGACCCCGGCCGCCCGGGGGCCATGCTGATGCCCCTCTCATTGCAGCCCCGAGCACAAGGCCGTGCTCTCAGCGCTGTGCGCCGCCTCCCTGGCCGGGGTCTTCGCCCTGGCACGCCGGGGGTGTGGCCGGGCCGCACGGGTAGCCCTGGCCCTCGGCCTGCTGGGCGTCTACTGCTACCGGGTGGCCGTGGGGAGCGTCCTGCTGCCATGGCAGTCGGGCGGCAGCGCCATCTCCAAGTAAGTGGACGGGCCGAGGGTGTGTCTCCAGGGCCGCGCCAAGGGGAGGTGGCCGGGCGGTGGCGTCCTGGGCCAGCACCACGCCTCGGGCGGGGAGGACAGGAAGCCAGGCCAGGCCAGACACTCGCCCGGAGGGCCTGAGTGTCGCTCGTGCCGGAAGGCCGGGCGAGGGCGGCACGGTGCCTCCCGGCCGCCGCTGGCCCTCAGCGGGCTCGGGGCGGCCTCCTCCTGCGTGCCGGGCAGCGGGAGCCGGAGCCGCCTGGGGCCTCACGGCCGTCTCCCCCCAGAGGCATCGTGGAGGCCCGGCTGGTGTACGTCTGCGTCCTCGGCGTGCTGCTCGCGGGCGCCAGGGACCTGCTCGGGGCCCGCACGGCCGTGGGGCTGCGGGAGCTGCACGGCGGGCTGGCACTCCTGGCCGCGCTGCTGCTGCGGCCACACAACCTCCCAGTGTTGCTGTGCAGCCTGCTGGTGCAGGCGCTGCTGGCCGCCTGCGTCTGGCGGCCCCTGCAGCTGGGCGCGGCCGCCGTGGCGGTCATGCACCACTGGTTCGGGCAGGCCTTCTTCTACTTCCAGGTGGGTCCCGGCCCTGGCCCGAAGCGCGCCTGCCGGGGCGGGGGCACCCGCTGCACGGGAGCCGTGGCCACGCTGCTCCCCGGGGTCTGTGTGGCTCTGGCGGGGGGCGGGGGCTGCACCCGGCCAGCCCGGCGTGGCCACGCCCGCGTCCCCCTGCCGCCATGGGGCTCCAGCCTGCTCCCAGCAGGTCAGGGCTCCGCGCTCCGTTCCAGGGGAACTCGAACAGCATCGCCTCCGTGGACGTCTCTGCCGGCTTCGTGGGCCTGGACGGCTACGCGCCGGTCCCAGCGGTGTTCCTGACGGCGTTCGCCACATACGTGGGCCCCGTGCTGTGGGCCAGCCACCTGGCGAGCTTCCTAGCCTCAGAAGCCCGCAGGTGAGGCTCAGCCGCTGGCCGTCCAGAGAGCAGCGCCTCCTCCAGACCCGGAGTGCGGGGCCTGCCGGGCCCTTCTCTCTCCTCGGGTTGCTGGAGGTGGCTCGTGGCCACCTCCGCGGTCCTCCCCTGCTGGGGTTGAGGCTGGGGCCACGCGTCCTGCGCACTCGGCCCTAGGGCCCCACTGGAAGGCAGCCTGGCCACACACCAGGTCGCTGGCCCGGCCCCCTCAGAAGCCCTCCTCCACCTGCCCTCCAAGCTGCCCCTCCCATCCGCTGCTGCCCACTGCCGCACGCTGCTCCCCAGAGCGCGTGGTTTTGAAATAGAAACTATGCAAGTTTGGGGTGCGTTTTTCCAAAGAGGTTTACAGACTGTGGGGTGCCCAGCAACTGTGACCCAGCCCACCCTGCCCCCAGACCTGGAGACCCCTGCCCTGACGGCCAGTCCCGGGCTTCCGGGGCAAAGCACCGAGAGCTGCGTCCGCCCTGGTGCCCCGTGTGCCTTTCCGTGGGGCTGGCCGCTTGCGGGTGTTTCTGTTCTGTCTCTGCCCCCTCCCCATCCGGGCACCGGAGGACGGCCACGCAGCCGCAGCGGGGTGACCATTCCCTTCTGTTGACAGCGGCTCAGCCCTGGGCCACGCCTGCTTCTGCTATGCACTGGTCCGCTCCCTGCCGGTGTCCACGTACATCGTGCTGGTGACGTCACTGCGCTACCACCTCTTCATCTGGAGCGTGTTTTCCCCGAAGCTCCTCTACGAGGGGGCGCACCTGCTCCTCACCGCCGCTGTCTGTGCACTCCTGGCAGCCGCAGGCCGGGCCGGGCCCAGGCGGAGCTGCCCCAGCCGGGCCGAGTAGGCCTGCGCCTGCTGCTCCTGGCAGCTGCGGCCAGGCCGCCCGGGCCCAGGCGGAACTGCCCCACCGGGCGGAGTGCGTATGCAGGGCCTGCTCCCGCGCAGGGCCTCGGCGCCCGATGCTCTGAGAGCGAGACCCCCGCGAGTGTGGCGCTCACAGAGCTGGAGAAGGACCTCGAGCTCTGCGGCTACCGTACTTGAGTCCGAACAGCAAGTGCTTCACAGACGATCCGCTCAGATACTCCGCTTCAGTGTAAATGCCGGTTCTCTGGAATCACGCCAGAAACTTCTGACCCTTTACTGTCTGGAGAAGTTGGTGTTTAAAGGGTGGGTAAGGGCTCCGGGGGTCTCGTCACAGGGGTCCTGTGGGGGCTCGTCTGCTGCAGGGGGCCAGCTGCCTGCAGCCCTGGGAGCCCAGCCCACGGGCCGGCGCCTCACACCTTAGGGACGGAAGCCGGGATGCTGCAGACCGCGCCTCACGGTGGGCGAGCGCGCTGCATGTGCATAAAGCGTACGTTAGCGAAGACACTGAATTTTCCAAATCAAAGATGCAGGGGAGCGGCGTTGCCTTTACCAGTCTCTGTAACTGACTTAACTGGGGTGGCTGGGTTCTGCGTGTGTGGTTGGAAAGCGAGGCGTGTTCTAACATCCTTTCCTGAAGGTTGTGGGTGTTCTTTCCGACACTACACTGAGTCGTTTCCGCGAGGCCGTGGGGATGTGTGTTGAGGGGCGCTGTGCCCTGTGCGTGTGCGAGGCCGGCCTCCTGCGACAGCACCGTGCCTGGTGAGAGGCCACCGTGGGGCTGCGGCTAACTCTGCGCTGCTTTCGCAGCTTTTTGTGGGGTTTAAATTATTCTTAAAATAAGGTTCATTTTAAGCAATAGAAGCCTAGCTGCAGCATGGGACATGAAACAATCGGTGAGCTTCTTTTTAAGGGTTATTAAGTCGCGCACACAAGAGCTGGGCGCGGGCCAGAGCCACGGCGCGAGAGGACTCCCCAGAGACAGCGCGGGGAGCAGGACAGGTGGACCCACTGAGACACACTGGACCCGAGGGGGCGGCGGCAGGCAGGAGGGGCTGCTGCGCCTGGGGGTCTCCCCTGGCGGGGGCCGGACTCAGACCACAGTGGCCGGTGGTGCCTCGTAGTGCTGAGACCGCCCTGTGCCGCGGGAGGCCCCTGCGTCGATGGACTCGTGCTCGGCTCCACTGGAGCCCGCCAGTCCATCTCGCTGGGCGCCCCTCCCCGGTGTGCTGTGCGATGTGCGCTGCTGTCTGCAGGTGGCCGCTGCTGCGCGCGGCACGTTCCTGCGGGCGCGGCTCGCGGCCTGGGGCCAGGAGCCAGCCGTGGCGCCGCCGACCACCTGGTCCGGGCTGTCCCAGACTCCGGGCGCTCACTGTGGCCGACGCAGGTTTCCCAAACTTTGCAACTTTACGTGTAAAGCTAGAGAAACGCTGCGTGCTCCTCCTTCGACAGTCTCACCGTGCTCACTTTCAAGGAGACGCCCACCGCGTGCCCAGCCCGGCGTCCTGCCTGCGGCTCCTCCCGGAGAGTGTCCCGCGACGCCGGCCGCTGCGGCCCGGCCCCGGTGTGTCCCGGCGGCGGCCTCGGGCTGGGGTCACAGTGAGCTCGCGGTGGCGACGGTCCCTGCCTCTCGGGGACTCTCCGGGGGTGCCGGCAGGTGCAGGGCAGCAGGCCTGGACACACCGCCGAGACCCCACGGCACCAGTCAGCACCGCGGCCCTCTGCTCGGCAGGACCGGGCTCTGCCGTGGCGCCGGGCCTGGGTGGACACGTGCACCAGAGCGCGGGCTCAGGCGGAGGCAGAGGTGCATCCCACCCCGCAGCCCGGGGGAGGGCCGCAGGCGGGGTGCTGTGGCAGGGCAGCTCAGGACACCTCGGACTGGACCGGACGCAGAACAGGCCGGTCAGCTGCAGGCTCTGTGGGGAGGGGCGAGGGGAGGGGATGTCAGAGCGAGGGCGCAGGAATGCCAGGCCCCACCTCAGAGGTGAGGAATCAGACACCAGGCCCAGAAAGCAGGACTCAGAAGGCGGGTCCCCGCTCGCAGAGAAAGCCGGGCAGGAGGTCTCCCGTGGCCGCGGCAGAGCAGGGCCGCACCAACACTGGCCGCGGGCGGCCACCGCCCGCCAGCCGGCCCAGCAGACGCTGTGAGGCCCTCGCAGGGAGAGCTGGAGGGCGACCCGCACGCCGCCGGCGGCCCCTCTGCCGCGGAGACCGGCCCGAGCGCCCCCACAGCCAGCGCCGCGGCCCCCGCCCGGCACGCAGAACCCCACGCTGAGGCCACACCAGACCGCGGCTGGGAGGGAGGAGCGCGCCCCCGCCACGACGGCACCGGACACTCGGCACCGAGGGGAAGCAGTGCCGCCTGTGGTGCGCTCCCGCGTGCAGCCGCGAGTCTCCAGGGCAGCGGACGGGGAGGCCGTCGAGTGGCACAGAAACAGAAGGCAGATCGGGAAACCTAGCAGAGTCGCGCAGGCTCCGACGGGAAAGTCAAACTTCACTGAAGACCAGCCGCAGAGACCCAGGCGCGGGCGATGCAGCCCGGGCCCCCACCCCGCGCAGGCACTGTCCTGTCGCGACTGGGCGGACAGCGCCGGGCGAGGTCTGGAGAGGGGCAGCCGCGGCGTGTGGCCAACCGCAGGCGTGCCTGCAGAAGTGGCACCCACCAGGGGCAAGGTCGCGGGTGAGGCCGTGGGCAGGACAGGC
This sequence comes from Galemys pyrenaicus, assembly GCA_019455555.1. Classification (NCBI taxonomy): domain Eukaryota; kingdom Metazoa; phylum Chordata; class Mammalia; order Eulipotyphla; family Talpidae; genus Galemys; species Galemys pyrenaicus. Next base: position 83,528 of record JAGFMF010012010.1, read on the forward strand.
AGGTGCTGCCCACCAGCGGGGTGGGGGCGGGCTCAGGAGGCGGCCCTGGCAGGGCCGAAGCCGATGACCCCAGCCTGCGTGCGGCAGCGCCGATTCCGAGGGGGCGGGCGAAGCCGCGGCCTGGTCAGCGGGGGACGGGATTCGCAGGCGGCCCGGGGCAGGGCCCAGGCAGTGTGAAAGCAGCGCACGGCACAGGGTGCTCAGGAGGGGTGGGGCGGGGCGCCAGGCCCGGCAGCCCGGAGCAGCCCTGAGCAAGGTGGCCAAGAGCCACTGAGTGGGCGCTGGCCAGGGCCGGGAGGCCTCACGGAGGCAGGCCGGTGCACGCGGGGGCCCCGCCACAGGGTCCACAGTGGCCCAGGGGGCGGGCGGGGCTTCGTGCGGCCCCAGGCCCCTGAAGCGGTCCAGGTCCAGGTGCAGGAGAGGGTCAGGCCCTGAGGCCCGCGGGTCAAGGCAAAGCGATGGCTGGGCCTCAGGCCACCCACCTCCTGCCCTGTGGGCCTGTCCTCCACAGGGCGGGGAGGCCCTGGGTCGGGGAGGCCACCCCCCGGGGTCTCGGCCGCGCCCGGCCCCAGCCGGCTGTGCGGGCTCCTGTGGGCGCTGGGCGAGGCCTGCGCGGGGGAGGCCAGCGGCCCACGCGGCGGCCCCACGGAACCCTGGTGAGGGGCGGGGGCCGCTGCCCGGCTGGGTGCCCCGCAGGCCGGCACAGGGCGCTGCTGGCCGGGGCCGCCTGCCTCTGCTGGCGTCTTGCTGCTGCGGACGCTGTGCCCAGAGGGCCGCTCGCGACGGCCACGGAGCAGGTGGGCTGGAACCCGCTGGCCAGGGCCGCCGTGCCGCGGGTCTCAGGCCGCCGCGAGGGCAGCGCGCCCACGCCAGCGTGCCCCACGTCTCAGCCGCCTGCTGCTCCTCTCGCAGGGCGCGGGGGCGGCCGGCAGCGCGGCCTCCGGGCGGTGGGGAGGCGGCGGCCGCCGACCTGCCTGCTCGGGCGGGGCAGGCCACAGGCCGCAGAGGGGTCTGGCTGGACGCTGCCCGCGGCGGAGCCCGGGCCTGCGGAGCCGGCGTCTGCGGACACCTGGGTGCCACCAGCCCAGGGGCCGGGCGGCGCCCAGAGACGGAGCTCCGAGGGCGTGCGCCTCCTCGCGGGGGCGCTGGCGTGCACCGCGGGCACAGGGGCCGCCGCGCCCCGGGAGCCGGCTCCACGCAGCACCCGCCAGGCCTCAGTGCTGCGGCTGCCGGAGTCGCCCGGGGCTCAGGCCGGGCGCGGGAAGGGCCCAGCCCCGACGGGGGAGCCCAACCGGGCCCGGGGGCCTGGCCCCGCCCGACCAGGGGCCTCTGCATCGGGCCACTCACGGAGAGGGGAAGTTTGTCAACAGCGAGACTTGCGCCTCAGCACCGCGTCCTCGAAGCACTGCCACGAGCTCGAGTGGGTCTGGCTCTGTCCGCGGCGAGCGCCTGGCTGGGCCTCGCCGCCCGGAGTGGGCCCTGGAGGATGGGGCAGGCCGGCGCAGGGGGGCCCAGGGGCTGTGCTCGTCTGCAAGGAGCAGAGTCAGTTCGAACAGCCACCTCAGTGTCCAAAACGAGGGCGACCCCGAGCGTGAGGCCCCCAGATGGCCGGCGCCCAGCGGCTGCAGCAGCCTGGCCGTGGGCCAGTGTCGGGGCGTCTGGGACTGTATCCCCTAGTGAACGTCGTAAGGTAAAGCCTCAGGCTCTCGCATCACCGGCAGCCTCCACGACGTGGACTCAGGGACATCGTGGGGTGAGGACACAGGGCCCAGCTCACCCCGAAGGACAGTGGCTGTGCCGGGAGTGGGCGGGAGCTGCTAGGTGGCAGCCGGGGGGCTTCTGAGGACCTCCTGGGGCAGCTGGGGGGCAAGTGGAGGGCAGCTGGAGGGCTGGGAGTGCTGCTGGGGAACTCCTGGGGGCAGCTGGAGGGCTGGGAGTGCTGCTGGGGAACTCCTGGGGGCAGCTGGAGGGCTGGGGGTGCTGCTGGGGAACTCCTGGGGCAGCTGGA